>JAAVTZ010000348.1:25833-114381 GCA_014898835.1 Fusarium lateritium
AACTTCTAAATGCAAAGAAGTCGGCTTCAACAATAACAAAGAACGTCGCTCTGTGTACATGAATGACGACCTTGGCCGCCCGATCGGTTCTACACGGGCATCCTGTGGCGACAAGCGCACTGTTGGTCAGGCATTCTACACAGCTAGCGGCGAAGACTCCAGGTCAAGATTCCACGATGCGGCGCTGGAAGCCAACACAGACTCGACATTGCCGTATGTTCGGACCAACAAGCGAGCCCGACTCCAGAGTTGGGTGGCTACTACGAAGGCTCAGAAATGGCACAACGGAGAGATTCTTTCAGAAAGCCATTTCGGAGTTATTGCAGCAGGTCATCAACCAACTGAGGGCGACGCAGGTCAGGCATGGACTGAAGAAAGCCGATGCCGTGCTGGATGCGGCTCCAAGACACACGATCTCATGCGCTGTCTCCAGGCCGGGCCGGACGGTCTCATGAAGGGCTGCCCCAAGTGCAACACTCTTGACCACTCTTTTGTGGATTGCCCTTATCTGGCGACAGGTAGGAATAAGCTGGATATTCTAATTGAGGGGCGAGGAAACATGCCTGCTTTTCAGGATGTTAAGACTTGGGCGGATATCGTTCGTGGTGCTGTAGGCAGTGGCCTCAAGACAATTCATGGTGAGCGACTGGGTTACCTGAGATCTTTTCCTTGGAGTCCTTCCTTCGCTCGCGTTATGGAATCGCGAATCCCCCATCTGCAAGCTGAGATGGACAGGCTCGGCGTGTCTGCCAACAGCGGGTTCAAGCTTCCTGTGGACTCCACGACTCAGGGCTGGGCAGCAATTCAGCGGACTTACGCTCACCATCTTCCCGGTAATTTTGAAAGGCTTCGCCACGATCCTCACGAACCCGATGGTCTATCAGCGAGCTCGCAGGCCGAAAACCCAGTCATGGGTGATCACGAAGGGAATGCAGGGTGGGGGGGAACTGAATCGGAGCAGGACAAATAGAATGAGGATGAAGACTTGGGATTCGGTTCTGGGCATGTTGAGATAGACCTATACTCTGGGCCGTTGATACTTAAATAACGACTTGGATACCTTGTCCAGCGATTGAAAGTCTGAATATGGTCATGATCACGCCCACAGGGGAGGCTGGCGGCAGTGCGGACATCGCATCGTGTTATCGTATAGAGAATCGATAGGACATCCAAAGAACCATAGATGGAGAGATAGATCTTTTCGTGAATAATTCATCAATTTTATAGTGAATTAGTCCTGTAGCCGTTCCTTTATGTGGCATGTATTGGCTCAAGTTAACTGTCTGGCACTAGGCTTGAGGTCGAGGATCATTATGTTATGGAGTCACAGTTCATCATCAATTGTGAAGATTATTAATGGGCTGCAACACAAATGTATGCCATCATACTAATTGAGATTTTTGACTCAATTAGCATTAAACGTGGTGAATAGCCCCTCGTATACTCCTGACGACGTTACATCTGGCCGGGTGCATGATTTCATGTCCTTTTCCTTCTGAAATCAAGCTTAATGTACAAAGTCTCGAGCCAACTCTTGGATCGATTTCTCTATCTACCTTCCCTCATTCCAGCCTTCAACCCCACTGCCATACCAATGCTCGATAGTGCTCCAGTTCTGGCCATTTGATTTGCCACTGTGGCCGAGCAACAACAATTTCAGAAAAGCTGTGAATAGTGTAATTCTGAAGAGCTTGGCGACTTAGCTGCTGTAAAAAAAGCAACCGTGGATACCCTTGCATACAAAGGTGATGAAGGTAGTAGTCCTCCTCATTCTCCGTCCTTCTCAAAAATCGGATGGCTTGCAGGCGTTCCGTACCTCCGTCTTGCTCAAGCGATGCGTTGGCTGGTGGGGTTCTGCTAGGCCAAAGCGATTGATGAACACTTCTGAGAAGAACTCTATGGCTATTTTGAACATGGTTGACAATAGTGTAGTAGTACACTCGACCCCTCCCCAAGTCCAACTCAAGGTGATTGTCGATGACACTGTCGGATGAAAAAGGTTGGAAGAAGATTCGTCTGATATGAGCCATGTGTTGGAACAGAAAACCACGGTTAAGATAAAAGATGTTGCAATAACAGTCGAAGCGTAAAAAGCCCTCAACGAATTTCCGACTAGTCGCCCTGGGTATGTTCCCAAGTGCTTGTGTAGGCAAATTTACAGGTCGTAGGTACAGACAGCTATATTCATGTCTGTACACTGACCAGGCATCGCGAAGCTCTGGTATCAAGTTCTTGGCGATGATCAAGCCCGGAAAGTCGCGTTCCCACCCGCTGTGTGGCTGATTAAAATCCAGGAGCAGAATTGATTCCAGAACAGGCTTGACTTGTTTCTCAGTCTGCAATACCGTTTGGCCGCGACATTTAGCTCGTATGGATCGAAGACGCATGGCTATTATAGCCAGGCGAATGCACGCCTCGTCGCCATAATAGTCCCAGAGATGTTCCAGATGGAAACGAAGGACATGGCCATGGTTTGCATAAAAGTAGAAGCGCGCTGCTGGTGAGGCCGTGACGAGCGAATATATGTCTTCGAGGGAAAGATAGTCGAATATCTTGCAAGATAGCTCAGGTGGAAGGCTATCAAAGCAATCCCAGCGATAGGTTTCTGATCTTGATGATTGGGAAACCATGGCGCAAGGTGGGTGAGATGATGTGGAAGGGAAGAAGAGGACACCCCTTGATGAAGCTGGATGTTGTACTCTTCTAGCCACAGTGACTCAGACCTCTTTTTCCTCAGTTGACTCATTTCTTATTAACATGCGGGCAAATGTAAACTCAAAAACATACGGAGAAGTCATTTGCCTTTCGCCGGGCAGCGTTATCGGCGGTTTGGCTACACGAAAACTTTATAGATACAAGGTGGATCAGGTATATCAAGTGAGCCTTCCTAGACTTACAGGCCGTTCTCGCATAATGGGACAAATATTCTTTTTGCCCTCGCGTCCTAATGAGTATATATGTGCGTGTTTTGGTGTTGCCTGGGGTTCCAACGTCGTGAGCCAGCGTTGTTGCATCAAATCCGTGTTGGGAGGTCTTCACGAGAGTTCTCAAGGAGAATGTGACAATATGTCATTTTAATCGATATATAAATCTGGGACTTGTATAGCAAATGCTACTTAGTCTACTAAACATGTTGTGGCAATGTCAATCAGGACAAAATACCTGATTGCTTCTTAGGCTACCCGATAGCTGCTGACCCAGTATAGCTTCTGGCTACTATTTTCACCACCAAAGTGAAAATAATGCGTCAGAAAAATAGTCTGGTGGAATCTCACATCTTTGCAGCTCCCTGGCCTCGCCATTTGTCGACTCGACTCGGCCAGCAACAACTTTAATGCCGCGAGACGTCAAAATTTGTGATTTGCGGATCAGACCAAATCTGACTCAGCAACCCACATGGCCGTTTTCACATGCTAAAACTCGGGTCGCTAGCCGATCAGCGGGTGCGTTGCGTTCTAGAATGCAACCATTTGGTACCTCATCAACTTTGGATGTCGACTTTTGAAGATAAAGTTGCCTCACAAGTGGACTGATCTCGTGCTCACCTAATGACGTAGCAACAATTCATTCCTTGAACACAACAGTCAACATGCGGAGACTTCACGATGGGACCGTCAAGCGAAAAGAGCTTATTTCATTGGAGGTTACACCCGGAATTGACTTTTTTCCGCTAGACCCATGTTGAGTAAAGTCTCCACTATAGCCACGTCAAGCTTCAAGTCGGTGAGTCTTTCAACCGACCCAGATCCATCTGGGGATTTTGGTATCCAAACACCATTCCAATGCAATTATTGCGTGGTGATCGAGGAGATACAGCCAGCTCTCCTTTCAGAAGCTATGGAGGCTACGGACCTGCAGAGCCGCGACTCTTTGAGTTCAGCGAGCGGGGTCGGTCCGTAGCGCCAAGATGCATCGAAATGTCCAAACAGCACCCCGAAGAGTTTCTGAATTATCTTGCCCAGGCCTGGAAACGCGACAAGATCTATGCAAAGGAGAATCCGGATTCTATGTTTGATATAAAGGCTATTCGAGTCCTTTGCCAAGACGGGAAATTCCGTCCTCTTGGGAACTCGTATATCCCTCTTCCGAAGCTAGACTATCTCCGGAGCCGATATATGCTTGAGGGAGAGCCCTTTCCTTTCCTCAAGCTTGATCCGCCACTTAATCCGGAGGGAGGGTTTGGACAATGGAGGTGTCTTCGGGCTTTCGCCAAATATCACGACGATGTCGAGTTCTTCCTTGAGATGCTGATCCGAATACGACGATCCAAGGCTTCCACCGTCGAGTTTCCCCGTCGAATTCTGGAACTGTATCTTCGTATCCAAGCTGAATGCGAGGACTCGAAAGATCCAGCAGCATCCCAGCAAAAAGTCAGGTAAGAAACGGATGCTGTCAGAATAATCAGATGCTTACAAATTAGGGATGCCTTTGAGAAAGATCAGCTTCTCTATGTTCATCCCATATGGAGACCTCCTAGCGAGTGTCTACTAGATGACTTGGGCGAAATATGCAGTACGCTTTCAAAGTCAGCCTTGTTTCCTGTGGCAAGAGATTGGGATGCCAGCAAGTCTGAACTTGTATCTTTGAGAGAGTTTTATACACAGACTCTAAAGATTGAGAATGCCACATTTCGAACCGTCTTGGGTGTACTGGAAAGACGTGATTTTGATGCGGAACTTGATCCTGCCGACCTTTGGCTTACAGATGAGTTGTATCGCGCCTTGGACAAGATGCGGCATGAACTCTCGTTTCAAGAAGCTGCCGAGTTAAAGTAAGTTGTCGTTAGCATATGAGATCATCCACTAACATGACGCAGATCAACGTTTACTGAGAAAGGTATCATCGCCGTGGCTCCAGGTGAAACTGTGACTTGGCTCAACGCGAGTGACTGCATCTGGGCCCCAAAACTTGAAAGCCCGGAGATCAACGACCTGAGCAAGCATTACCCCGAGCTTGGAGAATTCTTCACCAACTTCCTCGGAGTAAAACAGGATGATGCTGGCCTCATCTTCGACACTTTGATGTCTGTGGCGTCGTTGAGTGCTGATTGCTCGCGTGACGACACTGCCAAGGGACTCTTAGTCGCAGTCAGCCAAAGGATTCCAGAGTACGGCCACATCTTTGACAAGGAAAAGTTTGCCCAAAATCCTGTCTTTCCCGTTACTACTCCCGATGGTGTTTTGCTGTGCGCTTCTACAATGGAGTTTTCCATTGCCGATCGTAAACATCTACAGGAAGCGTTCTCAGGCAAGATCAACTTGTTGGATTTCGATCCGAGAACAGTCTGGATGCTTGATAATTTGTTGGTTTGGGCTGGCCTCGATAACCGTTATCTCTCGCGTAACGTTGAAGTCCAAGGTCCAGCAGACGAAGACTTCAAGTCAATCGAACTCCCCGATGAGCTTTCATCCAAGGCTGGTCAACTTCTCCGGTGAGTCATGTCCCCACATCCATTGCCCCTCATCCGAGATCTAACAACTGTAGGATCGCCGTTCACTTCAAAAGCCCGCGAACAAAGACCCCCACAGCGACTTCGTGGTTACAAGAAACACTAGAACATTCCCAAGTCCGCCTTGCATCCGGATTCAAATCACAACTCGTTTACCGCTCTGGGAATGCCGAAATCACCGCTCTAAATCCCATGGGTGGTCTTGACGTCAAAGACACTGTCGGACTCACCGTTTACGCCGACGATGAGAACTGGGAGGTTCTAAAACAAACATCGTTGCCGCGTCGCTTGTTGGAGTGGATGATGACTGATCCTGACACCAATGTTACCGCAGAGGTGACCGAGCAAGCAATCAGTCTGGTCAGAAGCATACTGAATGTTGCTACCGGCCGTGAACATGTCATTCCAAGGATGCTTGATGCTGAAGGCATAGTCGACCTTGAAGTGTTGAAAGCGTCGCCTTACTGGCGAGTGAACAGGTAAGTCAATGCATCAACCAGAGTAGTGTTTCGCTAATCGTAATTCAGTGAACGCACTCCGGAACCCCCTATGTCGAAAGGGAGTTCTTCCAAACTCAGTCCATCAAAAGGCGAACCATCAAACTTCAGTCCATCGAAAGGCAGTCCGTCAAAAGGGAGTCCGTCAAAAGGTAGTTCACCATACGCCATTCCATCGTACTCCACCCTATCGTTCGCCAGCCCACCATACGCCAGTTCATCCAAAGCCGAACACTTCCCGCCACCAAAGATCTTGGAAGATCCGCCTCTCCCACCAGACCCGACCACATGGAAACCAGCCCCTGCGAAAGAAGAGTCGATACGAGACAGACTACCCATTTCGAAACGTGGATTAGAAAGGCGTCATTCAGAAAAACAGACTTGGGAGCAGGAATTCATGGGAAATGAGGAGACTTTGGTTGACTACTCGGGCGTAGATTGATGTATTCATAGATAACAGCATGAGGAAATTGGAACAATGAGTTATGAGTTTAAGTGGCTGCTTGTCTGTTTGAACATGATCAGTGATATGCCTCGTGTGCTGATCGCTGAGGTGGACCAGGATTCGATCCTGCGAGGCACACTCCTCCCCGGTAGGAAGAAAATGCATAGGAGCGTAATTGGTGGCCCATTCTGCACTGCAATCTTAACCCTCACTGAGTGTTTCAGGTCGTTAGCGAAACTGTGTATTAGGAAGTTGATAGGCTGAGACTCAGGCAACGCCCACGTCGAAGTAGATCATTTATGTCAGATCAGCTCAGCTGCGCATGCGGCGGCCTAACCGATCGGACTCTCCTCATTGTATTCAGGTGCCTTTGTTACGAATGAGGTGTTTTCGGGCGCGCAGGTGCTTGTTGGGCTTACGCCAAGACATACTGTTTCGTCATCGGATCCGAAGGCACCGAGTGTTGGAGGTGGGGTATGAATCAAGGCGGGCTTAAGTAATATCTCCCTTTCTTTGCTTGCTAAATTGATATCATACGATTCGGAAATACTCTCATTCATCGCCGTCGTCAGAGACATCTTCCTCGTACTTCTTCCCACGGACAAACTGAAACAGCCCATCCGATATATGAAGCTGCAAGCTATCTATTAGCCATGTTGCCACTCTTGTTCCTTTTCTCGACTTTGGCACACGCCATCATCATCTCCGGGCCCTTAGGACCTTGGCCCGTGTCGCATCATGTCGTGGATCTAACCGATGAGTCTCGATGGGACCCGTATGCCCCGGAAACCAGTCCACACAAACGACGAATTCTGACATCCTTCTTTGTCCCTGTTGATGTCGACCATCAAGAATGCGAGATTGATAAAATCGATCATCTTCCACCAAAGACTGCCAAGCATTTTGAAGAAGTGGCTAAATCCATGGGGCTGCCTAACCTCACTTTCCAAGGGTTCGAGCTCGAATTTTGCAAGGCATCATCGAGGAAACAATCACTATGGCCTGTTGTCATATTTTCTCCTGGGTTCAGTGCTTCAAGACTGTTCCATACCGCACAGGCTCAGTCGCTTGCCAGCCAAGGGAATATTGTGATAACGATCGACCATCCGTATGAAGCCACTATAGTCGAGTTTCCTGATGGTACAGTCATTTACGGAGCGAATGTCGACGATGCGAATAATGAAAGGGCCGAAGAGGCTGTCAAGGTCTGTAAACCTTACCCTTGGGCTTCTCCTACTAACAGTCGGGATACAGGTTCGGAGCCAAGATGTATCATTTCTCATTGACCAGATCTCAGCGAAGTCAAAGTTAGGTGACAAGATTGACGCTAAACTCGATGTTGAGAAAATATTCGTTTATGGCCACTCTCTTGGCGGTGCCACAGCGGCCCAGGTTGCTTTTGATGACAACCGCGTTCTTGGTGGTCTCAACTTTGACGGTACGCTGTTTGGGTCTGTCAAGAAAGTTGGCCTTGATAAACCATTCTTTCTCGTTGGTGCAGAGGAAAACGCGACATCATACTTTGACGGTTTCATAGACAAAGTCCGTGGTCCAAAGATGCTCATTACTGTCAACGAAACGAAGCACACCACATTTTCCGACATGCCACTATTCTTCTCATTGTATCCTGATTTCCCACCAGAGGCGAAGCCTGCGATAGCGGAATTACTTGGAACAATGGATGGCAAGAGGGTGGCCAGTGTCGTGAATAGTATTCTCGGGGCAGTGACAAGATTTGTTTTTGAAGGAAAGGTTAAATCTCTTTGCAGGATCGAGGATAAGATATCTGAAGTTGTGGTGGTAGAGAGAGATCTCAAGAAGGCTTGTAAATAAGTCAGCCCAGTTGCCATTGCTAGCAATACTGACGGAGGGCTTTACACCTTAGCTGACATGGCCATGTATGAATCCTGTGAATGTGAGTTGAACAATTTGTGCACCTATACCCTTCACGGAAGGCGGGATATATTAGACGCCAGTAACCTCTTCCATACTTCGTTCATAGCATTAATTGAATCGGCCTTACCGTTACTGACCTATTCTATCGGTTTGACCTGTACTTTCTTTCAAAGTATCTTATCCAACATTGTATTAACTACCTGCACAGCTAATTCATAACAAACAATATCATAGTCAAACACGCCTTATTCAAGTACATCAATCATGGAACAATCCTCCACTCAATCTAGCAATATACTCCTGTTCGACTCTTCCAAAAAGCGCATCCCATAAATCCGAAAAGTGTCCTTTGAAACCATCACGTTCATCTTCAGTCCAGATACGACCAGGTCTCCTCCACTGCACAATTTCCTCTGTATTCGGTACACGATGCTTATACTTAAGTGTCATGAACGGCCCTAAAAATAGCGTTAATAAGCAGTCTCATGATAAGCTTGCAGAGACTTACAAAGCCCCGGAGGCAGTCCGAGATTCATACAGCAGCGAGGTTCATCTTTTGTCATTCGTTTCTCAATCCATTTGTGAAATTGGTCAAATCCTTGAATAGGCTGGGAAGAAATTCGGACACAGTAGTGTCTGATGATGAAGTTATCGTATCGCCAGACAAGGTCGACGACTGGTACTCGCATAAGTCTTGCGCCGAAACTAGCCGTATCGCCAATGTCAACACATCCTAAGAGAATTAGATTTGTTTCGAAGAAAATGGGTGAGTGTAAGCCATAGTGCTGTGACTTACTTTCTGGATCAATATCTGGTTCCCCAAGTCCCATCCTTTGTGTGGCTAGTCTGATAAATACTCTAACCCTGACGGGATCCAACTCATACATAATCGGTCGTGCCCTGGCAATAGTTAGCTCCAGCGAGCGTCAGGCTCTTGTTAACTTACGCCACCATCAGTCCCTCGAACTCCCAGTTGTGAAGAGCCCCGTTCTCACGCAAAAATTCATAACAAGCCAATGCAGCCTTTTTAGTAGACCTCATAGCTACCTTGTTGACCTCTGTGCCCCATCTTGCGAGAGCCATTTTTTGAATACCAAGTGAAGCAAGATCTAGAACAGAGTTTCCACTGGCGAGTGTGTTCCATGGGAGTGTTACATCGGGATAGTGGCGGTGTACGTGGTCTTTGAGCATTTGGAGAGCTGTTTTGTTGGACCAGTAAGCAGCAACATGCAAAATGCAGCGGCCTTCAGCATCGGAGGTCTGCATTAGCTTCTCATACTCAGGGTACTTGTCCAGAAGTAGAGCAGTGATTTGATGACAAGGGAGATCGTATGAATCCTGGTCTGCGACTTGGTTAGACGATTCCTGAGTAAACAGGTGCGTACTTACAGCCAGAGAAACCTCCCACCGCAGTGGTAAGTAGAGTCTTTCCCTCAGGGTTGGTAGTGAATTCGAGTGGTGGATCCAGTTCAAGCAGATACTGAATAGTCTCGACTGGAATCAGACCTTGAACAGCTGAGAGTATCACCATGTAACCACCAAAAGTTATCCAATCCTCATCACCCCTCATTCTGTAATCGTGTTTGAGTTTGTACTTGACACGAAGGGATTCGGCAAGTCGACGCTCGTCATCGTAACCTTCTATCAGGAGCTGAGCAAAAAGAGTGCGCCCAGAGTTGTCCTGATGTTCTAAAATGTCCCTCACGCTTTTACCTTGTCGTTTCACCAAAGGCAAGTCTTCTAGAATCTGAATGAACTCTGGGAGAATTTGAGGGAAGTAATGCGCTGCGACTTGAAGGGATGTTCGACCTGATAAGTCCTTGGTGAGGAGATCTGCACCATGTCGAATCAGAAGACGGACCATTTCGATATTTCGTCTTTCGATAGCTAGGTGCAAGAATGTTCGGGGTAACTCCCAAGCTGGATTATCAACGATAGTTTGAGGAAACAGCTTCAAGAATGCTTCCATGAAGCACGCATTTCCCTGACTGCACATGACTTGAAAAGGATCTGTGGGTTGATCCGGATTTTGCCGTTGTGCAATTAGAAAGGCGCGTACTTGATCATCAATAAGCAGTGACATGACAGCCTCCAGCTTACTCTGATACCCACTGCCTCCCACACTCATACAGTAGAACCGAGTTCGTCTGAAAAGAGCGCCTAGTGCTTGTGCCTTAGCCTCGCTGAGCTGTCGTGAAGTCAAACGAGTTTTGGACAGCATCTTCCGTAGTAAATTGACATCAAGATTCTCAGCAGCATATGTTATGGGGGTTATAAAGTTGTAACCTCCATCCCATTCATCGGCTTGTTTGGTTGGATCTGCACCATACTCAAGCAAGAGTTCAGCAGCAGCACCTCTTGAGTAATCCCATCCCGAGAAGGTCGTGTGAAGCGGCGTGGCTCCATTCTTTAGACGGCTGTTGATGTTGAGACCACCCGCCATAGCAATGGTGAGTATTTCCTCGCAGTGTTGACGGTCAGTAAAGCGATTTAAAGAATGGAGAATAGTTGCGCCGTGAAGAGTCTCTTTGATGCTTGGATCAGCACCCTTCTCTACCAGGAACTTGGCCATTTCGAAGTTACCGCAGTGGCAACTGAGGAGTAACGGTGTCCAACCATAGGTGTTGCCGTATGTATTGACAGAAGCACCCAGCTCGTTGACGAGAATCTTTGCAACTTCGAGATCGTCTTTAACCGCTGCAATTTGCAGTAGTGTGAAACCATCATCATTGCAAGAATTGAGACAACCGAGCCTCGTGACTTCGCTCTTGAATTCCTGTTTCTTGGTAATGTCAAACTTATCAAGACTCCTTGCATTGAAAAAAGCCAATTGATCCGAGTCAAACTCAGGATGTCCAGTTTTTGGCTCGGCGTTCAAGTACAAGGGGCTGTTAAGAATAGGCATGATTATGTTGGCAGCCTTGCGGTAAGTAGTCAGATACTGTGAATACTTTTCGGGCCATTTGCGAGTCCAGATCTCAGCAAGGATCTTGTGGTGCTCGATATGCCGTATGACTCGATGGTCAAATAGAGTCTCCTGATCTTGGCCCAAAGCCTTGGATCCATAGTCTTTTACTATATTCAATAACTGGTCTTTCTCATCTTCTGGGAGGGAAGCGTCGCAAGCATCAAAGACGTTAAGGATGAGGGACACAGCTTCTGGATTCTTCAGCATGGCTGCCCGTACTAGGTGTTTGAGACCCATGTCAGTTGATGGCTCGACAACTGTTCCGTTAATATACGCCCCAGCCAGGTGGAATGGGGCAGCAGGTTCTTCAATGTAGTCCGAGTCGCAGGTATTCTTCAAATCACGGAAAACCTCTTCTCGAGTGACTCGTGGGAACAGATTTGCTGTGAGTGAGTACTCGAATGCAAACTAAGCAGGTCAGTGAGGTCAAGCATGAATACTATTTACTTACAGCTGGAACCTTGAGTATTGCTCGATCAAAAATCTCATCCATTCGGTCAAGGAAATCTTCACTTTCTCCAAGAGCATCGTCTGACCTCCAAGTCTTTTTGAACTTCCGTAGGCTCCCTTTCTCTGGAGTGTGATCCTCAAAGCAGTTTGCGAGGTGCTCTTCATATTCGGGGTCTCCTATCTTGATGGAAATCACTGAGTCATGAATTTCTCGGAGCTGAAGCAGAAAATCGGGTACATCAGGGTCGTCAAACTGAAACAGAATTAGCTTCATATTTTGAGAACACAGTGACTTACCAGATCTCCTAGGCCTGAGTGTTTTCGCTGAAAAGCCATGAGAGCACCCCTATAAGGGTTAGCCTAGTTTTTGAGTGAATGGTAAACAACATACATGTATCCATCAGCGCGTCGAAGATCTCGAAACCATTCCATGGGTATTGCTGGCTCTCCACGGTCTAGCTGCTGCATGAGACCCAAGAATAGGAAACTCTGAATAGCTGCCAAGGAAACTCTATCCGAAGAAGAAGGCGCACATGTCCCCATTAGAAGGGCTTTTATGAACTCCTCTTGATGTTCGCTGGGTGATGATATGTATTCGATGCTGTGCATGAGGGATGTGACGGCGGAGAACACGTGGTCTAGTGGTCTTCTTTTCACTATTGAGATATCCTCTGGTGTCATGTTATCGAAAGGCGTACAACCATTCATAAATATACTGGCTGCCAGTAACCCGAAGGAATAAATGTCTGTTTTGTGCAAATCTTCCAAATGTATCGGCTCTTCGGCGTCGAGTTCGGGAGCCATCCAAGGGAAACTACCAATCCTGGCTTGGAAGAGGTCTTCTGATTTATAGTCATCGAGAATGACTGCATATCCAAAGTCGCAAAGTTTTGCTCTGATTGGGGCAATTCCAGTCCTGCTCAGCAAGTCTTGTTGCTCATCATCGAAGCCGGAAGTGAACACGAGGATATTTGCCGGTTTGAGATCAGCGTGAACGACGCCGTGAGCGTGAAGGAATTCAAGCGCACGACCTATTCCCATGGATATTGCCAACTGCGACTTGAAATTTATCTTGGTACAAGACAAATACTCAGCCAAACTACCTTCATCGGCGGCTTCGAGCAAGACTTGGGGCCAAAATCTTCCAACACTAGGGGATTCGCTCCAAGAAATAGCCAACATAGAGACAATATGATCGCAATTTCGAATAGTTTCATTGGAGAGGATCCGTATTTCGTTGATAACAGCAGCGAGCTGTCGAGAGTCGTCATCAACTCCTTGGGAGGTGACAATCTTTTTTGTGACATAGCTGTGAAATTTTTGACTCTCCTGGGCTTCTGCAATCCAAGAACGAACTGCAGGAGTTGGGTTCAAAAAGTCTTCATCTTCATCTAGACTCAACTCTTCTGCAGAGGCAAATACAGAAAATGAAGCGCCAGCGCCAGCAGAAAAGATATTCATGCTTGCAATAGCATTGTTCTGAGCACTAAGTATGGGGACTTCCAGGGCGACAGCCACGGCGAGGAATTCGGCTTGTCCTTTAACTGCATATGTTTTATCAGGACGGTTGATGAGCTCAGTTGCTGTGGGTGCCACTGAGTAAGTGGAAAAGGACTGAAAGTCAGCCATGACGACTGAAAATGATGTTCACATGGGTTGTGCTTGTGAGTGTCACATATTGATCGAGGGTCCCTCGCCTTGTTATATGAGAATGCCGGAATATGCCCAACGTGAGGCTGACAGGCTGAAACCGGAATGTGATACGTTGCAGCAGTGGCGTTTTATTGAAAGGTCTAGACACTTGAAGACCAGCCAATTAGATTTAGAGTCTAATCTCATAGGCCAATCACTCAACTTTCAGCTTTCGATTTTCGGCGGTACGACTGAGGGGTTTTGGGACTATTGATTACCCTGCATCGGCTTTCGGTCTAGACTTGTCAACCTGGTCTATTTATCTGACATGTGTTCGGCACTTGCGAATCTCTCTTCTTCACTCATTAATATTTCGAAATGTCTGGCCTCGAACTTCCAGCGTTCATCATTGGACTTGGCGGCCTGATTTCCGTTTTCGAAAAAGGTTTCGAGGTATGGCGAGTTATTCGACGAGCACAAGACTTTGGGGATGATGTTGCAGACTGGATGTGCAAGCTGGAAATGGAATTCTTTCGTTTCCAAACGTGGTGGACAGCCTTGGAGCATCTTGCTCTATCACAGAGATCGTCGAGTTCATTGCTCAATGTGCCATTGCAGACATCTCCTCTACAAATCACATTACACAAGCAATTCGGCAATCCTATTATTGATGCTGCAACGAGTGTTCTCAAGCTTCTCGAAAAGATTGAGGGGATTCTTCAGCGGAATGGCGTGTTGATTGTGATGCAAGCAAAACCTCCAGTGACGAACGATAGCATCGACCTTGAAGAAGAGACATCAAAAGCCAGACAACGTCTAAAAGCTTTTGCTAATGACCTTTTGAAGCACACGCCTTGGACGACCCGGATCAAGCACAGTACAAGTCCATGGAAAGATTCCGACAAAAATGAACTGGACAGTTCATTGGATTCTATCATTTACTGGAACAACACTCTATACAGTATTCTACCTCAAAATCTACGGGACAGCATCTTGGAACTCGGCATCGCAGGTTACGCCCTGGACACACCAGACAATATCAGAGATATCTCAAACTTATCCACTGATCGCAACGAAACTTTGAGTCAGAGTGCCAAACTTGTGGCCCTACGTCAACACTTCAGAGATGGCTCTTCGGTGAAAACGGATCTGGAGGCTACTCTAAACAAAATGGAGCGAAAGGTCACCAGCTTTAACAATCTAGACGCAGCCAAGGTCTTTGGTGGATGTCAATACTCCATCGCTGAGTACTTATCTGAGGATGGGCAACCTTTACGAGTTCTGATTGAATGGATTCCTTTTCCACGAGACGAACGAGGTCTTAACAACTACGACCTTACCAAGCTTGCTCGCAAACGTTTATCACAGATATCGTACTCTCTGCAGCAAGTTGGGAAACTGTCGCCTCTACAAGCCCTTCCATCCCTTGGCTTCGTGGAGTTTAGCAGTGCGAAATCTTTTGGTCTTGTGTCAACCTTGCCTAAGGCTGTTACATCTTCAACTAGGGTTGTCACTCTGTACGAGATGCTGCCGGGAGCACAGCGACCAGTGACAGCCGACAGATCAAGTGGTCGACGTAATGTCCAGCATTCTTTACCTAGTTTGAACCGACGATTACAACTTGCTTCTAAACTAGCGATGGGGTTCTACACGTTTTTACTGACCCGATGGCATCACGAACGATTCAGTTCTTTGCACATAGCGTTTCTCGTGGATCAACTTGCACCATCCTCCGAGTCGACTGTGCCTGTACCACTGGATCTCGGTCTTCCCATCATTGGAGGGTTTGCAATCTCACGCCCAGATTCGCCAACTGAACTATCCATTTCAGCGCCCGTGGAGGATTTCGAGGCCGTGTACCTGCACCCCGAAGTGAGACAGCGACTCAAATCAGGATCAACGGCAGCACAGGAACTGGATGGAGAAAGAACGCGATATCAACGAATCCACGACATCTACGCCCTGGGACTTTTGTTAGTTGAGATTGGGTTTTGGAAACCCATCGCGCGGGTGGCCGAATCTGGATCTGGCGGAAGGGTGAATGCCAACACTCTTACACCAAACGACTTCAGAAAAGCAGTCATCAAGAAGGTCAGATCTGACATGGCTTTTTGGATGGGAGAGACGTATAGAGATGTTACTTTGAGGTGTCTACTTGCTGGAGAAGCTGGTGGAGTGCAAGCGGAGGATAGTGCTGGTGGTTTAAACAACTTTTACTGGGATGTCGGTATCAATTTGATGAATAGTTAAACTTTAGTGATTAGGTAGAGATAGAAAGTTAATGATTAGCGATTGAATAAGCAACACATATTATTATTATCAATGGCGGTGTAGTCAGACTAATACCGGCTGCTATATGTTAATCTTAGGCAGAGATTAGAGTTATGACCGTAGGCGCATGGTGCATGGCCCCCAATTGAACCAAGTGATATGTATCTATTGATCATCGGATGCCTCCTGTCTGAAGTTCCAAAATCGAGGGGGCTGGGATTCGCATCGTGAAATCCGAGCTCCGTAGGAGCTTCTGGCTGCCAAAATATCCACTTAGTGGGGCTGTGCTAGGCAGAATACCCTGTCGCCTGCAGGTAAATAGGCATACAAACCTTTTTTTAGTGAATAGCGTTAAACTCACGGATTATAAGAATCAGTGAGCTACGAGATACTAAGATTCATTATATGCTTCACATTGACAATCATGATGGGTTCTAACAACTTTCAACCTCCTTCCATTGAGTTTAGGAACTTTGAATACACCGAAATCTCTCCATCGTCTATACGCTTACTCTCATTCATCAAAAGACCAAACCAACTCTCACCGCCTTCCATCTTTGGCCTTCCTCTCCTCGAATGTGTCTTGGAATCAGTAGATATTAACAATGCCCCTGAATACGATCTCATATCGTCAACTCGAGGCAATCCGCGTCAGATCAAATCTGGTGACATCGACAACTATGGACCTACACATCAATACCCAATCGCCGTCAACGGGAGGATCTTATATGTGCCAAGAAACATATATGAGGCATTGAAAATGGCCAGAGATGTCAACGACCCAGTTGATCGCCGTCATGAACCATTTGACAAGACTGAATTGATTCAAGCTGCCGAAGAACACCGAATACAAGCTGTCCAGGATTGTCTACAGCAAGGCGCTTATATCCACGCTCAAGATTGCTTTGGTGAAACAGCCATCCATTACGCGGCAGAAAACGGACATCTTCATATAGTCGACCTCCTCCTCGATCATGGCGCTAGTATGACCATAGTCGATTCCCACGGTCGCACTCCGCTAGACTGTCTTTCGTACTTGAAGCCGCATCAGTGGAATCATGTTGAAGATTTATCCTACAAGTGGAACCAAGATCCGGAATTGAGAATGTCATCAACTCGGTTCATTCAAGTTGGGAGGCCGATATGGATTGATGCTGTGTGTATCGACCCGTCAAAGGCCGACGAACAGGCCAACCATACTTCTATGATTGCACAGATATATGGCCGCGCCCAGTCTGTTGTGGCTTGGCTTGGTGTATCAGACGACGAAACCGAGATCGCTCGTACTGCCATTACGGAACGTCTTGAAGGTGGATACCAGAGTCACCAGAATCACGAGGATGACGCCATGTGGGAGGATGACAACTCATCTACCGTTGAATCCGGATCAGAGCCTGAATCTGATCATGAGCCTTCGCCTGAGGATAAAATTTCAGCTGTTGCCAGCCTCCTCAAAAGATCCTGGTTCGAACGACCAGATTTGATGCACGAGGTGGCCTTCGGAAGAGCAATCACCGCTTACTGCGGGTCGCATTCATTTCTCTTGTCCGAAATAATGGAATATCTTCGAAGACAAGACAATGACAGTGAAGAAATACCTTCTGACCTAGAAATCTGGTCTTTGATAGGCAGCAAGGCGAAGAAGCGAGCGTCATATGATTCGCGAAGGAGAGGAAAGGACCAGAGGAAGTCAAGGCGAAGAGAGGAATGAACTCGCTCTTACGAATCATGAAGTTGGACATTTATACGTTTTCTATCTAAGACATGTCGGAGTTGTGCTCTGTTGTCATTACAACCTGCGTCTGCTTAAGAATATACTTTTGGCTATCTCCGTCGTCCATGCTCTGCCGTGTTCCATCCTCATTCCCGTATCCCACCTTTGTTGTTAGATTAGATCGAAAGTCGTGCAACTCGATACTCGATTGATGATTCTGTGAGGTGCTAGGGCCACGTACAGATGCCTGTGGCTGATTGAGGTGGGCAGAGATATGGTTTGAACCAGTGTTGCTGGCGTAAGTAGTTCGACTAAAGAAAGGTAGGCTGAGGAGCGGTCGTAAGGATGGCATTGATCCAGCAACAATTCCTATGCCTTCTTCCAAAATAGACCACAAGCCAATTGCTCCTGTGCTATAGACGAATTCGGATGGATTGTTGTACAAGGTAAGATATCGGAGCCGAACGACTGTCGCAGTGCTTGCACTAATACGTGTTAGTTATAAGTGCCTGGATGATCAAGGGTTTCTTACAAGACACCTAGTCCAAGCATAAACATAACCGGTAGCTTCACTCTAGGTTTCATCTGGATATTCCACAACAAAATCCACGGAAGTATTGCCAGAATCCAATCAGTCAGGATGGAAACAGCAGAAAAGAAGAACCCAATACTACTATTGAGCTTGGTATTGCAATTGCCATGTGTTGTTTCGCCCCAGAGAGTCGTAATTGGGTGACAAACGTTGGCTGTGACGAGGATAAAGATGATGGAGGTAATGACTGTGACCACAATGATAGCCCGGAGCGTCCACACGAATCGACGGCGTGAGTCGCAGATACGAAGCATTGTGACGCAAATACTGGCTTTGATCGGAACGGTGCAGGCGGAGTAGAAGAATTGGGCGATAAAGAAGAGCTATAGCAACAATTAGTTCAAGAGGAATATCATTGTGCGATTGTAGACATACCTTGGTTCCCATCATGATATCTGCCTGTTCAAGAGTTCCGCTATGCTGACCTGCACCATGAAAACAACAAGTGATGACCAAGGCTGTCGTTATGGTGTAAAGAACCTGCGGACGTCAGTCGTAATCCTCGAAATGCCACTTTGGTCGCATACTAAACCTGCGCACATAAGCCAATCGTCTAACCCAAGATTCCGTTTCCATTTTCTCACTGCAAGCCTAGCAGTTGTGAATATCCAGGACAGCGACAGCATGACAATGGCGATGTACAACAGAGGTACACCGTCGCCCGCTACACGAGCCATGGTGGTGAGTCGAAGGAGAATGAAGCTTGGGTGCAGAAAAGTTATGATAGTTACATGTTGAGACATGTACAATGTTTTCACTTGAAACAATCAGCAAGTGGCGACCAAGTCAAACGACCAACAGTTGACGTTTGAACAACCGAGCGGAGCTTTTTACCATTCAGTAAATGAATGCCCGAGAAGCCTTGTCAAGACCGAATGGCTATACGTTGACCTTTCCTTTTGAGGAGCTTCCGCTTTTTACGCTGGGTCTTTGTTAACCTGGGGATCCCTGTCGACGAAATGCCTCATCTTAGATCTTTTATGCGGCTCTGCCGGTGAAGATCTACCCAACGTTTCCGATAGATATAGACACCGAATGAAAGGGTCCTGAGCGATGCTGTGAAGAGTGTGGCCGAGTAATTAAGATGTACTGTTTAGCTGCTAATAGTCTTTGTCATTGCGATGGCTTGAACTCGTGTAGTCAGAGGCGCGTGAACCGACTCCCTTGATGGCAAAACAAATGCATCATGATGAAATAACCACTTGGGAATTTTAAGCGGAAATATCTTTGCGTTACCTGCTATATCCGAAGAATCAGGGGCTCAATAAAGGGACCAAGTTCTCCGGTTCTTCGACTAGCAAGGATAACACGGACACTCCCGTGTCATTGTCCACCGTTTATGGAGCCTTCACATGGAGCCAGAACCTATTCACCTCGGCGCTTTAGAGCCGATAGTCCTAGAGCCAATAAATTGACATCCAACGTCGTACGGTATGTGGGACACGTTCTAGATCCCTCGGTTCCGCTAAAGTCGGGAATCTTATGTGATAAAACTGATAGAACCCCTTGCTACAAGTTGAGTAGAATTCCCTTGCAGATCAGAAGCATTCTGGAAATTCATCCTCTTTTTTCTGCATATATCTCAACCATGGCTGAGTTTGTTATTCAAGATGAGAAGCTGGCGGCTCTCAATGGCAAGGTTGTCATCATCACAGGTACGTGGCTTTCGAATATGCGTCTAGATCTATTCATCATCACCAAGATCATGACTGACTTCTCAATAGGAGGCTCGTCTGGTATAGGTCTGGCTACTGTGGAGTTACTTTTGTCTCTTGGCGCTTCGGTAGTGAGCGGCGATGTTCAACCTCCTCAGAAAGAACTCAAGGGTTCATTCACGTTCATCAAGACCGATGTTACGGTGTGGGCGGATCTTCTTGCTCTTTTCAAGAAAGCAAAAGAAACCTATGGTCGCATAGACCACGTCTTTGCTAATGCTGGTATTGGACCTCGCACGGACTACTTGTCCACCCAGATTGATGACAATGGCGATCTGATTGAGCCATCTAATCAGCTTTTGGACATTAGTCTAAGAGGTGTTGTCAATACATCTACTCTTGCTATCTACTACCTGCGACAGCAACCTGAGGGAGGAAGTATTGTCATTAGTGGCTCTACAACCGGCCTACAACGTGTTCGAGCTGTTGACTATTGTAAGTAAAGACGTCTTCGATCTGCAGCTTTTCAGCTAACACTTCTAGCCACCGCTAAACATGGCGTCCTCGGCTTTGGTCGAGGTCTTATTCCATTGCTCGGTGCTGCCAAGCTTCCTATCCGAGTCAACACATTGGCACCCAGTTGGACAGATAGCAGTGTACTTCCTTCATTAAAGACTCTGCTAGACAGTATCGATGTTGAGTTACAGCCCGCTTCGGTTGTAGCTCGCTGCACAGCTTATCTTATGGCTGATAGCTCGAAGAATGGACAGTTGATTCATATGGAACGTGGCAAGTACAAGGAAATTGATGAAGCTCTTCTACTTCCCGTATTTGATAAGATCAAGGGGGAGGATTATCCTTTTGAGGATGATGTTTTGAGACGTCTGGCAGGATCTGATGTATAGGCTGCGGGTTAGAATACCAAGTCGCACATTGTTTCAATTGTGTACAGCATAGACGTTCGGTCTTGATCATTAATAGTATTAGAAACTAGATCTAAGTAAAGTCTAAGAGAGTTTGTATGTGAATATTAACGTGAGTCTTTTTACCATGTTTCCTTAAGCGTTTTAGTGCCCAACGACAAGGTTATTCTGCGGACGGCCAACGTTCTTTACTCCGACCAGACTTGCCACCATGCCAACGCCAGCAAGACCAACACAACACCATAAACCTGTACTGTACTGATGAATCAAGCCATGTCCCTTGCTGGTCTCTACAGCTTGTACAACGGCACTTGAAAGTGCGAGTCCTACGCCGCTGCCAATCTGGAACGCAGTGTTGATCATGCCTCCACATAACGACTTGACTCCGTTTGGTACAGAAGCCAAGAGTACGACAGTGATGGTGCAATAAACAATAGTCACACCGAATACACCAATAACGGTGGTTGGAAAGACGTGCTTCCAAAAGTCCTTGTCTTCGTCTTTAATAAGCGCAGATGATACTGGAGCGACGGCACAGATGGCCATGCCGACGACTAAAAGACCTTTGGTGTTGAAACGCTGCACAACCTTGGACATTGCAAGGCTAGTGATGAAGCCTGTAGCGCCCATGGGTAGAAATCGAATCGCTGTCTGACCTGCACTGAGTCCATTGACTTCTTGGGCCACCAGGGTTGTATAGTAGATGAAAGTTTGATAACCGCCGTAGGAAACTAATCGTGTGTTAGCAAGATTCTAAGTTATATCATTCAGATGACTTACCAAATCCACTAATCCATAAGGCGGCAAAGTTTTCGAGCTTCCATAGTGATAGAGGCATAACAGGGTTCGGAACCTTTTTCTCGACATAGGCAAAGAGCGCAATCATGGAGACGCTGAGTACCAACAAGACAATAATGAATGGTTTGCTCCATCCATACTCGCCTCCACTCGACAGCACAAAGCTCAGTAGAATCAATCCAGCAGTAGACAAGCCGGCTCCAGCGAAATCGAGCTTGGGTCGTGCTAGGGGATCGACTCTATCCTTGGGCAGAACGAACCATCCGAGTATACCCAAAGTGCTTGTAACACACATGGGGATATAAAAGATATATCGCCAGCCAAGTGAAGAAGTAAGAAATCCACCAAAGATGAGACCAAGGCAAAAACCAACAGCTCCAGAAGCTGCAAAGATGGTCAAGGCTGTTGTGCGATCGTGGGTGACAAAGTAGTTGCTGATGATGCCCACGGCCGAAGGTACAGTGACAGCGGCACCAACACCTTGAAGCGCGCGAAAGATGGCAACTTGGATGAAAGAAGTAGCCACAGCGTTTGCCAAAGTCCATATACTCAAGACAAGCATTCCAGCGCAGAATGCTAACCTTCTTCCATATCTGTCTGCCAAAACACCTGAAAGAAGTAGGAAACCACCAAAGGTGAGTGTATAAGCCGAGATGAGCCATTGCAAGTCACCGTTCGGTACATCAAACTCTTTTTGAATCGCAGGAAGCGCTATGTTGACTCCAGTCATGAAAACATTGTCCATGAGTTGAGCTCCACAGGTGCAGAGTAAAATCATAGCTCCTCGCATAGAAGCAATGGTTCCCACATCGGGATACATCTGGCCGACACCAATTTCATGCTCTGCAGGAGTTTGCATTCCAGAAGGTAGTTCGGAGTCTGATGGTGGTCCTCCAAGCACCGGGGAAGATGGGCGTGTTGCAACGGGCGTGGTGAGTGTTGATGGCACTTCGCGAATAGTGCTCTCAGGTCCGGGCTTGACGGCGCGAGGCCTTTGAATATTTGGTAGTTCGAAAACATGGTCTTGTGATTCTCGTCTATCACGCGATTGATAGCGACTGATTGCTGAAGCTGTTCGGACCAAAGAAGCGAGATCCTCTGGGTGCGCATCATCTCCTGCTGTGGCATGCGATGCTGTACTCCTTCTTCTGGTCACTGGCATACCAGGATAACCAGCGGGTGGCACCAAAGTGGGAACCTCCTCCAAAGCCGATGTTCGGCGACCGAGGGGTTCTCCATCCTCGTAAATGGCATTATCGTGGGAGATTCGAGAAGGGTTCCCTTTGGTGTCGGGCATGATGACTGATGAATTCAGATGTAATGAAAATCTGTTCCAGCCCTATAAAGCTTGTTAATAACTTTCGTCCATATTATAAAAACCCTGAGTGATGCGACGGCCTTTTTAGCTGATTTCTATTTTTTTAGATTCCAATTTTCTATCCAATTTTCCTAAGCTTATCGGTGGATCCCTTTGTCAAAATCTTTCTCGGCTGACCAAAAAGACCCAGCAAGATCCATAATGACGCCAATCAGGTCATGACTGAGGCCATTCAATTTTTTAGCTGTGGCGAAGAATCATGAGCCTAAAATGGAGCCTATGCGGCAACTTTCTCGGTTCATGACCGAGTTTTGTGACATTATTGGCTCGCGTACAGATTGAACAGATCCAGTAGCCTTTCGTAGCAATTTTTTCCGCATTCCTGATAAGAATGCTGTGGATATACTCGCATTTCTGGAAAGTTTGGCCGAACTTTATCAGAACTTTGCTTTTATTAAAAAGCGGTATCAGCATCGCTTAGTCGATAGTACAACCCTATGCACATATTTCACATGCAAGCTTTCTCCGGTGGGGACTATTTGAGAATGGTGCCATTTTGTTATTTAAACGAAAAGATTAACCAGCGATAAGCAATAAAATTAAGCACCTTGAGGTCAGAATCCCCAATACTATTAATAGCGTTGACTACTAGAAGCTGCTGAAGAATTCAGGTGTTTTTGTTTCATAGTCATTGGGTTTATAGCCGTATGATATGTACGACTTCACGTTATGGACATGCATTGGGGATGAATATCCTCGTGCCGCATTTATGATAGTCCGCCTGGGTATAGTCACTGACGCATTGCTGCCCAACTTGAGATGGACGATAAAGCCGCAACTTGATAGAGGAATAACATTAACCATCTTGACCATGCCCTCTGATTATACCAGTTGATCTCTCACTGATTCCTCCCAAACTAAGGGGGATCCGCATCGAACATGGCTACTGCATATATACCTTGGGAGCAAGTCACTATTAAGAACTCGTGTGCTCATCGGGTACTACATAGGTGGTATCGCATTACCTTTCCCGAGCTACTCTCCTCAGCAAGTTCGTGCCGTTTATGCTGTCTTTATAAAGATATTGCCTTGGATTATGTGACAGTTCACCTCCCTGGCGTCTCAGGGGTATTATTCAAAGACGAAGTTGAGGAAAAGCTCAAACTTGAAGAGTTGGTCATGATAAAAAATCATGACTCTTTCACCATTCAAGTATCAGAACAAGAATTCACTCTTGAAATCTTCAGGGACGCAAAGACCGATTATTTTGAAGTTGCAGGGAACAGTTTTCTCGAAAGATACCGTGTTGGACGATATACGAACTCTGAGAGAAGTTTTGAACGCGCCAAAGAATGGTTATCCGAGTGCTTGACCAATCACACCTGCCCTAGACCCAGCACTGCAAGAGTCCCGCTACCAAAAAGGTTACTTGCGGTTGAAGGCGCTCTCGATGATCCCGTCAGATTGATAGAGACCCAAGGCGATGAGTACCCTTACGTCTGCCTGAGCCATCTCTGGGGCAATCCTGGGCACAAACAGCTCAAAACAACTACACGAACAGTCGAAAGCCACATGAAGAAGATCGAGTGGGTCGACCTGCCTGCTACGTTCCGGGATTCTGTAACGGTTTGCCGGTCATTGGATATCAAATATCTTTGGATTGATAGCTTGTGTATTCTGCAGAGCTTCGCAGATATGAAACCCGACGAACTCAAAGACACAAGCCAGGACTTTGCTCAAGAGAATTCTACAATGGCGAGGACATACCAAAACTCCCACTTTACCATCTCCGCCGACCTTTCAGAGCACATGGACAGTGGCTTCTTTTCCAAATGTCCCATTGATGATTACAGGAAGGAAGTCACCACTGATGACGGGAAGCGAGCATTTGTATACATCAGGCAGGTCTTTGACCACTACCATTATTACCCCAGTCTGGAGACACGTGGCTGGACTCTTCAAGAATTCCTCCTTCCCCCACGCGCGCTTCACTTCAGCAAGTTCGATATTGAATGGAGATGCAAAACACGGATCATTTGCGAATGCGGTGACGGTCACCGACATTACTACACTGAAGAAGCCGCCCGACCTCCCCCAGACGACTCAGAAGGTGCTCTCGAGTGGTGGGAGCAAGTGGTTAATGAATATACAACCCGCCAACTAACCAACGCCGCTGATAAGCTTCCGGCATTATCAGGCCTAGCTCAACAGCGAAAGCAAGTTAGAGACGGTGTTTATCTGGCAGGACTCTGGCAAGATTCGCTACTCCATGATCTCTGTTGGTTCCATGTCTCTAATCACAATGTGGCCACATCAGGTGGCGTGGGCCACAGACCTCCGGACTACCGTGCGCCTTCATGGTCTTGGGCCGCCGTCGATACTGATTCAGGTTGTCACTGGTGGTGGACCGGGCCAATCGGGCGTCATTCAATTCAACTCACGAAGGAACCAGAACAAGCATGCGTTATCCTCGACTCAAGCTGTGAACCTGCAACAACTGATTCCACGGGCAAGGTTCGAAGTGGCTTTTTGGATATAAAGACGTCGCTGGCATCAGCTGAGATCTGCCGGGATCCTGAAGATAGGGTTTTGTGGACCATCCACAAACTTGACCCTTCGCTCACACTAGATTTCTTCAAGCCTGATTGCGAGCTCAAGGACGACAATCTGACCTTTGGAGATCAAGTCTTTTGTGCTCCAATTGCTGGGATCAAATCTTCGTCTAGGGTGCTTTGTGGTTGTTTAGTTTTGAAACAGGTTGACACCCATGTATACCAACGAGTTGGCTTTTGCGATGTCGTTGCAAAGCATACGGATCTTGAGTCCCATCAGGAAGATACTACGGCTTCCGATCTGGAGAATTTTGCATGGCCGGGCAGTGTACAAGTGCGGATCAGAATTATATGATCGAAATGCAAGTATTTGGTCAGACTGCAATATTTCATGTTATAGGCTCAGGAAGTGTGGTTTCTCGGCTACTACTACAACCACCATTTAAATCAGATATCCCTCTAAAAGTTAGCGGTGGTGTATTTTATTCGCCTGAGAGTCATTGTGATCAAATTTGGCCTCCAATGAGCAATTCATTTCTGTCACACTTTTCACTTTGATGCCCACTAGTCTGGTAATTCTCTCATGACTGTAGAAAAGCAGATACGTCTGGCAGCTGTGGTATCTGCACTACTTGGTCTCGACTATCATCATTCTGTAGAATCGGTTCTCAGTCAAGATCCTACATCTAGTGAGAACAAAAGTTTGAGTACACTCACTAAGACATAGTTTCAGAGGCTGCCCCATTTCTTGAGCCAACTGCTCTTCCGGCGACGCTTCTCTCTCAACCCGTCGTTGGCTTAGTTCTCTTGGACCTTGGCAACGGTTTCAGTTATATGCCTATTTCCGATGGGATTGGTCTCGTCAGTGTCTGTTTAGGCTATAAGCCTGATGAGGATGATATACCTTGTAGTGCAAATTTATCCAGGAAGGTATTCGAACGGATAGAGACAGCTTTCGACCAGTGTGGCAATACTCATGAGCAGGAGCTGAGCGATTATAATTTCGAGTTAGGAAGGCGAGAACTACTTAAAGCCAAAGGCAAAAGAAATTTCTGGAGGGGTTTAAATACTACTTGCGGGATGGCAGCTATGTTGGGCTGGAGACCAAGCATGTGGCTGATGTGGTTTCCTGAGCAATAGGGAAAATTAACCTACATACCAAGTTGGGAAACTCACATCATGCAGAGGCCTATATCCAAGGAATAAATGACGATCTCAGCCCATCTAGCCGCATGGAGCTTGGCACTATGGGAAACAATAAGCGATAAGTGTTCAAACTATGGACATGCATTAGGCAGCATTAGACAAGCAGCCCATAGACTTCACTCTGCATGAGTATCGGAATCAGCTACTAGAAGGCGGCGGTGGTGCATCTCTACCCATCTGCAAGCCAGCGTGATCATATTTGACTACTCAATGAATGCCATCCATGCCATTCATTCTTTTTACTTGGAAGTTCAACCATCCTATGCCGAGATCAATCTGCCCAAGGGAAAGCAAAATTATAATCCAGGTCTTGCGGAAGGTCCCCAAAACTTCCTTGCAAATATGAACCTTCCAACATTGTGTCTTCAATATTCTCAGGACTAAGCTTTAGGTCCCAGAGCCTCAACTCCTCTGATTCAAGCTGACGTGCACGTTGCTCCACATAGGCCATCTCGCCCAGCAATCTTGACAGGGTTTCCTGGGCTTCTGCCACCGATAAATACGACTCTAGAGCTCCGACGCCGGCTACAAGGTCTTCGGAAAGAGAACGGCGTTTCTGGCATAATTGTTGTTTCTCGTGTATTATTTGATAAAGTTCTATCGCAGTTAGTATCAGTCTTCTTCTGTTTTTGCCGAGACTCACGATTTTGTTGCAAGTTTGGCCAGTGGCAGGTCTGATAGAGAGCTGTGCACTCGGAACAATGTGCGTGCCCGTTTTGTCGAAGACATTGACGACGGTTTCGAATGCAGAATAAACATGACGTCAAAGCGCCTCGTTTAGACTTGGAGGATCTTGAGGATCTTGCCTTTGAAGGTTTCGGTTTGAGTATTCGACTTTTGTGTACTTCGTTCTTTTCGCGACAAGACATTATGTAACTCGGTTTGCAAAGAGACTGAAATGAATTTCTTAGAAGTGGTCCAGGACTCCCTTCTACAATGACGAAATATTGCTGGTTCGGGATTTGGTTTGTGTGTAAAGGTTATCGGTGTATGCAGACGGACAACTCGTGCTTGGAACTGTGGCTATATCATAAACCACTTTCCAATTACCGTAAAAAGAGACTTGCATAGGTATTTTGCCTCGGCCCACTCTTAATACCAGTCACGGCCTTTGCAATCGGCGATTGGCCAGTCGCCCGGGATAAGCACTTGAGCAAATGCCGATGTGGGGGCCGGCAAGTGCGCAGCCAGCTACTCCGTACGTGTTCGCCCATGAGAGCTAGAGAAAATCAATTCTAGGCGAATTCAGTTCGATGACCATTTACTGTCGATGGCGAACTTCAGTTGTAGTTATTGCTTTCTACTGCGATCATGATGGTCGGCCAGACAAGCACAAGAGCTTCTTGGTACATGATCCAGGTTTATCACAGGTGATATCTTACAGTACGCTACTAAATTCATATGTTCAACAATGCGCCCTTCACGCCACCGCCTAGCTGAGCTCGCCAAATTTTGAACTCGTTGAGCATGAATATCTGTCCATTAGCACCAAAACAAAAGTTCGCAACACCGCCCTCGATGAAAATCTTCCCCAGCAAGACGCCTCCCGCAGACCAGATATTCACACCGTCGCCACATCCACTGTAGACGTTCCCGTTCGTATCGCACTTGATTCCATCGGGTATACCGGTGTCCGCCATAGCGAAGAGTCGACGGTTGATAAGAAACGGTTGACCTGAGTATGTGCTGACGTCGAAAGCATATCTAGCCATCCTTGAGTTAGAGATCTGCCTTGTAATTCCTAAAAGCGTTGAAAGACTTACATATGCGACGCACGGGTGTCGTCGGTTGTTCCATCGCCGTGAATCCAGTCTGTATCCGTCACGTAGACAATATTTTCATCTGGACTGAGGCAGATGCCATTTGGTCTGCCAAACCCATCTGCCATGGCGCGTATAGACTCATTGCTAGGATCGTATCGATAGACCTGACTCGGTAGCCTTGGCTTGGGACGTATGCCTTGTTCGAATCCATAGATCGGATCCGTAAACCAGATTGACCCATCGGAGTGAACAACCACATCGTTGACAGAGTTGAAGTCTCGGCCGTGAAATGAGCTGATGAGTGTCGAACAGCGGTATGGTGGTGTTGGCTCCATCAAAACAAGACCTCCTGGTGAGTCCATCGATCCTTGTGAACAGAAGAGTACTCCCCCCTTGTAGTTCACGCCACCATTGGCCATTAGCACAACAGGTGCGTCAATCTCTTCGCAGCCCAGCACCACTCCATCTGCAGAGAATTTCACCTTACTTATTTGAATCTTCCGTTTTCCAGATTTGGTATCATCGAATTGATTGCTCGTAATGAATAGGGCATTTTCTTCCGGGATGTAGACACCAGCCTCGTGAGCGAAAGGATATTCGTGATTCTCGTGTATCAGATCCAGTTGTGGAGAGTCACCGAAGATAGCTTTTGCCGCCTGGTTGTATATCTTGAACGCCATGTTTTACCGTGTGTCGTATCGTGATTATTTTGATTTGAAAACATAACAAATATAGAGTAACCGGGGCAGGGGTGAGTTAAAATGACGATCAAAATACGGATGGAGATGTAGAACATCGGGGTTTGGAATTACCCCTCAGCGGCTAATGACTTACCCCAGTCAACCCGTGCCGCATTTGCCGAAGTCGTACGAGAAGACTACTATACCTGAGCAGGATTGGTACTTGGGTACAACTCGCGTACACCTTTGGAACGTTTTGAGCAAATAGCACCACACAGCATCGGATCCAGCCACTTGAAGGAAAGATTTCTTGAAGTTAGGTATTGGGTTCAATTGAGCCTAAGAATTGAAGATGACAAATCTAGCTAGGATGAATGTACGATGATTCGACGCTGTCCTTGACCACATGTCGAGATGACAGTCAACTCATCTAGGCAGCACTCTTGTCCACAGACTCCATCATGACCACAGCGGCATTTGCTTTCTCATCAACATCCCTAATAATATCCTCTCCTCCGAAAAGGTGGTCTACATCTTCCAGCTCCAGGCCCTTGGTCTCAGGGAAGAATAAGAAGATGAGAGGGACCCAGAGAGTGTTCAATACTGCGAAGATGATGTATGTCCTCCAACCAATATTCTCGATCGAGATAGGAGTGATCTGCACGATCATCTGTGATTCTATTAGCATAGCTTTTCATGGGTTTAATTGAGACACTTACGTAGTTGAAGATCCAGTTAGCAGCGGTGGAGATGGAAGAGCCGCGCTGTCGTAGGCGTAGTGGCAAGATCTCGGAGCTACAAATCATCAGTAAAGGCACCGGATGCTGAGGATTGGAAAGGCCGTTTCTTACGGATAGACCCAAACAGTTGCTTGGAAGCCCACAGTAAAGGCTTCTTGGAAGATGAACAACATTGCTGCCGCCGCAATACCAGCAGCGTGAGCTGACGCAGTGTTGTTCTCCACTTGGTAGATTAAGCCTGCCTGGACGGCCATGGTAGCAGCCATAACGCTAATCATAGACAAAAGCTGAAAGGTCAGTTTCATTTATTACCGGAGATTCGATTTGTCCTTACAAGAGGCCTTCTTCCGATGCGGTCGATCAAAACCCACGGAATGAAAGATGCAACAAAGAACCATGTCTGGAGAAAACCCGACATGAGAGCTGACATGTGAGCAGAAAAGCCAACACTCTTCTCGAAAAGAGTACTCGAATAGTCTGATATTGTTAGTTTCTCATTGTGATAAGTAAGAGATGTGGACCGGCTTACAGATAATGGCGTTGATGCCTCCAAGCTGTTGGAAACTCTGAATAGCGCATGCCAGAATGAGGCGCTTGCGAGACTTGATGCTGTCTTCCTTGAGAAGATCTTTCCATGAACCTGAGCCAATCGATGTCTCGTAGGCGACAGTCTGAGTGATGACGCTGTGGAGTACTCGCACTTCAGGATCATCCACAGAAGTACCATGAATCCGAGCTAGAACCTTGAGACATTCCTCAGGCCTGTCATGCGCCGCCAACCAACGGGGTGTCTCAGGAATGATGATAAGTAGGCCAATCATAACAAGAATAGGGACACATTGGAGAATAACAGGAACGCGCCAAGCATAACTGCCTTGGTGAGAAGACAAGGCGTAGTCAATCCAGTAGACAAGGAAGATGCCAAAGTTGAGTGTCGAAAGCTGAGCACAAACATCTATATTATATGAGTACGGTCGTTTCAATAGAGAGATGTGTGAAACTCACATATGCCTCGGCTCGACTTGGGACTAAACTCTGCTTGCATGACAGGGATCGTAGAGTTGACGGTACCCAAACCAAGACCTGAAGCAATGCGACCAACAATCATCATGGCTCGAGTAGAAGAAGCGGCTTGAAGGACAGCGCCAATGATCAAGACAACGCAGCCAATGAAGACCGAGCGGCGTCGGCCAAGTTTCTCGCCAAAGATGGATGTGAAAATAGCACCAAAAAAGCATCCAACTAAGAAACCAAGACGTTAGCAATTGCTCGGTAGGTGTCAGTAATTGATAAGTAACTTACTCTCAAAGATGGCAACAATCACGCCAATCATGTCAGAATCGGGACTATCGAAAGTGTCCTTGAATGCCGAAGTGTTGACAAGACCTCCCATCAGGCCGTTATCATAGCCGATAAGCATAAAGCCCAGCGACGTCAAGACACTGACGGTCAGGATAAGGCTTTGTCCCTGCAACTCCATGGCGGGCAGTCAGGCTTTGGAAAATGGCAACAATACAATGTATGATTCGACTTTGTGTTTTGGGGAAACTAATTATCGAAGTCAGAACCTGAATCAAGAGACAGTGGCTAGTTAATAAAGACAATAACCCACATCCCGACCTTGCTCGGGTCATTTCGTGGGGTCCCCATGTTTGTGTGCCGTTTCTGCGGGGGAGACGATTTTCTCCAATATGGCATGATCAAAGTTAGCATAGACCAGGCTAGACCACGCCTGACTCAATTGCCGTTCAGACGCCGACGGCAATTGAAGTCGCCGATGGCGGTGAATGGATAGCTTCGTATACCAACGGAGCTAGTTTCATGTTGGCGGCCCTCCTTATAAGACGTCAAGTATGGTGACGCCGGAAAGCAGCAGTGAGTTGATCCAATTGTATTATCAGACAAGGATTATAAATTACAATGTTTCGACTACAGCTGATCGATAATGATCTCAAAGGCCGATTGGCGTTGGTGACGGGATCAAGGTAAATCAGTCCAACTTCTAGAACATTTCCATATGTTGGTGGCTTGAGCTAATACAGGGCTAGTGGCGGAATCGGTTCCGTTGTGGCCAGAGCCTTTGCTGCTGAAGGTTGTGATGTTGCTCTTCATTACTCATCAAATAAGGGCAAAGCAGACAAACTCGCACAAGAACTTGGGGAAGCATACCCATCCCAATTGTTCGTCACTGTGCATGCAGATCTTTCGCAAAGAGAATCTACGCGAGCTCTAGTCCCAAGCTTATTGGACCAAGACTCCGTATCGTCCAAACATCGCGCCGTATCCATCCTGGTTGCAAATGCTGGGCTGGGACGGCGCATCCGCGATGTCTCGGATATTGGTGAAGATGATTGGGATGAGATGATGGAGATCAATAGTCGCAGCCAGTTTGTGGTCACCAAAGCAAGTATAGCTGGAATGCGGCAACAAGGATGGGGACGTGTCATTCTTGTCGGCAGTATCGCAGCTCGTGGCAGTGGACTGAATGGATGTCATTATGCTGCTTCGAAAGGAGCTCTAAGGTTTGTGAGGTAGATGAGTTCAGCATGTTGGCTGTGCTTACAAGTTACGCAGTTCAATGGGGCAGAACCTGGCCACCTTGCTGGCACCCGAAGGTGTCACCGTGAATATAGTGAGTTATAAGGCCTTGTCTTGATGCTGCGAAAGCTAACCATTTGTGTAGGTGTCTCCAGCCATGATTGGGTCAACAGGAATGATTCCCCCGCCGATATCAGAGTAAGAGGCACTAATACCATAGTTAAGCATTTTGGCTAACGCATATTTCCAGAAGTTGGAGTAAAGGGTGCGATATGGAGGAGTTGAAGAAGACTGATCCCGGACTCGCTATAGCAGCGTCAATTCCCGTCCATCGTTTGGGCTCTCCCACAGAAGTTTGCAATGCGATAATCATGTGAGTTCTGCTATAGCCTGATGATACATGACTTGCTTATGAGTTAAACAGGCTGGCGAGAAATGGGTACATGACTGGACAGGACATACTACTCAGTGGTGGTTTGAAATAGTGTAGAATCGTCGCAACTATTTGTTTGCTTAAGTTCTCACTTAATGGTGGGCATGTGGCTGCTTGATCAATCGTGATGTCGAAAATCGACGAAAAAATATGAGATAGACTTTAGACAGAAACTAGAACCCAAGACGCTACTTACATGCGATTCATTGCGTAAAGAACAGCCATTTCGTGATACGAATTTTATTGTGCTTTCTATTCATCTTTATTACAAACACATGGATTTTAAAAGGCATCTACAGATAGTGTTTTAATTGGAATTATCTCCTCTAAACGGCCACGATTGTTTTATGGGGTTGCTAAGCGCCAGGCTTAACAGCTAAGACACCAGCTTTGACATGAATTTCCAGCTTGCACGAATTACAGCATTTTACATTGCGAGTCCATAGTGCCGTAGCGGCGGAATCTTCCGTTCTGGCCCACGTATCATAAAATCTTCTGACCTGCAGTTTTTAACGATAGTTCAGGTAGCATCAAAGCTTAGCTTTGGTCCTTACCGGTTTGGGGTTATCCGGCGAGCTGACAGGGAACTTCTTCTCTCCACTCAGCCCATGATTAGTTGGCTAAGACGCTTATCCCCTTGATTCAAATGCCGCTGTCCCCCGCTTGTCCGGTCCAGTGCCTTCGCTTCGGTAATTGACGTTTTGGCCTGCCATGACACCGCCGACACTAGGAACAGAGACCGAGAGAAGGGTCTCGAGAGCCTGCGTTAGTTGCAGATCTCGCAAGACTAGATGCGATCTGTAAGTGATGCTAATTCCCTCTGATAAGCAGTGCAAACAGGACTGACATCGACCGATGCTCCTATCAGTGAGGCCAGTGGCGTGCCTGGGGATCCTCCATGTCGTCGATGCATCGAAAAAGGCCAAGAATGCGTTCTCGCTACCTCACGAAGAGGCGGTCGTCGTATCAAAGGTCAGCGTCTTGGCCATTCTAGGTCAATCGCCGACTCTCATCAACCATCGCCAGACCGGGCCATCACTCACATGAATCCTCCTCCAAATCTCAACACTCAGACACCCCACGAGCCAGACGAACAAAGCGAATGGCTATCATCACAACTCGAGTCATCTCTGGATCAACAGTCCGAGGACGAAGATGACGGTCGCGACGCAGCACAGCTCAAAGGCCATTTCACATCTTCGGATCTTTTGAACCCATCCGATGCGTTGGATCTGCTTGCGCATGTGGCTGATATGGATCCTGAGGGACATGCTCAACCACAAGAAGCGCAGGGCGAGATGGAGAATCCAACAAGAATCACAAATCCATCGCAGGGCATCTGTCACTATCCACCTATAGCTTCTGGAGAACTGACGCTTTCCGAGGCATCCTTCCTCATCAAGCAGTGAGTGTTGCAAATTGTTACGTATTTTAGAACATCACTAATACCTATGTCCAAGTTACCACAACAACTTTCACATTTTCTTCCCCATAGCCTACAGCGCCATCTTCGACTGTGGCCGCATCTTGGAATCCATAGAGAACGAGCCGTACCTGATGACAGCTATCCTCACTGTTGCCACAAAAGATGATCCCTCTTGGTCCAGCGCCCATAACGCCTGCGCTCGATATATGGAAAGTCAGATCTCCAAGCTGATTTACACTGGGTCAACAACTGTCGGTGCAGTAGAGGCGTTGCTGATACTTGCTGAGTGGGCTCCCCAGCCCCTTGAGGAAAACCTCATGATAGGCTGTGGGAAAGAGGACCAAGGATCGTGGATGCTTGTGGGCGTTGCTATTCGTCTTGCATACCTTCAGAATCTAGAACAAACAGGGCTCACACAGCGAGCTATGGGTACGTCAGAGCTTTTGAGTAGAAAGCGAATAGCTTGGGCAGGTAAGAAAAGAGCGCCACAACCACTGACTCAGCAACTAACCTGATGCCAGCGTGCTACATGAGCGATCGTCAAGTTTCGATACGCCTCGGAAAAGGTTTCTGGTCTCGTGGACCAGGTCCATCCGTGAACTTACGAGCTTCTGATTTTCCCTATCTCCAAACCCAAAAGCTGGGCAACGATGACCTAGCTTTACTGTTCCAGGCCCACCTCGAAATCACTCAACTGTTTAGTAATGCGCACGATATTCTATACTCATCAACCAGCCATCGGGAGCAGTTGTACATGGGAGGAGAGTATGTGCGATACATTGTAAGCACTGCTTTGCGACAACTTTAATGAGTCCGTGACTAAATCAGACAGGATGACTTCTCTTCCGTACTTCGCAAGTGGAAACTATCCTGGGGCGGACTCAGTTTCATCCCCCGCGTCAAAGCATCTCTTATGTTGTCCTACGATTTTCTTCGTCTCTATATCAACGCATTCGCGTTTCAAGCAAACCTCAATCGTATTGTCCGACGATCCAAGAAAAGGCCATCTGGTCCTTTGTTTGCAGAACTTGCAGCAGCCCCTGATGCGAGATTTATTTACGAGTCTATCGATGCAGCAAATTCCATTCTCTGCACTCTGAATAGCTTCATAGATCCTGACGAGGCTTTCAAGTACATGCCTCTCAAGTTTTACCTTTATGTCATCTACGCTGCGGTTTTCTTGTTCAAAGTACGAGGCCTTGACACTTTTACGTTAAGCGATAGCCGAGCTGACTACTAACTCTCGCGTAGGCTATCTTTGCCGGGGCTATCAAACCGTCAGAAGCGCGTGGCGTACGTCGCGCCATTTACGAGACCATTTCTCGACTACAGAAAACTTCCAACAATCAACAAGGTCTCGGCCAACGCTACGCTCGATCCTTAAGACTGCTGTGGTTGAAAATGCTGGGCAAATCGAGATCAAGAAATCCCGAGGCTGAAGAACCTGACGACTCACTGACTTTGGCGGGTCATAGGCCCCTGCAACCTTAAGTCGAGTCAAGTGAATCACAAACGAACTTGGACCCTTTTAATAGCTTCTCGTGGAAAGATCTTCATTCTTTGGGGGAGTTTATATCTGGTGATGGAATATCTCTTTTTAATGATAACTTCATGATAAGTCCAGAGCAGGATTCGGTTCAGGGAATTGATGGACCTGACTATCTGAGCGGGAACTTTTACTACCCTAGCTCATTTGATGAGAATAACATCATATTCTAAATGATTGTGGGTGTGTGTGGCTAGTGTGGTTGAAAACTAGCAGTGCTAGATTTCTCATACCGATTGAGAGTGAGCACTATGCCGTCGAAGCAACGATAGTTTTAATAGTAAGTCACAGTGATATCGTAACTTTTTTCCTATGCTAACATGAATCTTAGGGGAAACTTATGTTCTTAATAGCTCCAGAGGTCAGGTTTGACAACCATCAATAGATAATAACTATCTCCCGAGTTATTTCTATTTCTCGTGAGCAACATAAGCATGATGTACAACTGGACCTCCGATCGCGTCGCGAGTGCCGGTGTGACGGTCTAGCTTCCATTCAGCTACGCTGGGTGGTAAGACCTACGTTGACGATGCTACTCTTATCAAGCAGACGGCTTGAGAACATTTCCTCATTCTATAGAGTATATAGAGCTAGTTTTAACTTTATTATAATATCTAAGGGCTCCTATACTATAGTCTAAGAAATTAATAGACACTTAGTTAGTTTGATAACTCTTGATTGAATAGTGAATACTTATAGTAATAGACGACTACGCAGTTTATATATATAGCGGGACCTTTCTACTTAGCTTTATTTATAAAGTCTTTAAGTCTAAATAGTAATCCTATAAAGCCCTGCTATACTATATTAGTCTGTATTAAGTAGACTAATCTGCCACTGTAAGAGTTCGAATATTAAGATGTTATCATGGCAATATCGTTAACCCTAGCGAGCTGATTCCCTTCAAACGTATCTTATACTGCTACGTAAGCTGAATCCGAACTTCGTTTTCGGCGAGGGCTGGAAGTACAGCCCGGCTAACTTTGTTCTATGTTGAAGGCGATCACACCAGGAGTTTTGAGGGAAATCTACAGAGCGATTGGACAAGACTCCATCTCAATGACACCAAATCTCACACTGGCGGTTTTGCAAGGGTATTGGGCAACTGACTGTAAAAGTGCAGATATGTCTGGCGGCTGGCAATAGTCTGTAGAATCAGTCCTCGTCAAGATCATGCACCTAGTGAGAACAAACCATTTGAGTCATTAATTAATAGATGGTTTCAGAGGCTGTCCCATCTCTTAAAGCATCTCTTCTGTTCGAGGCGCTTCTATCTCAGCCCGTCGTTGGTTCAGTACTCTTGAACCTTCGAATGATTCTCGCTTCTGCATCTATTTCCGGTAGGTTTGGTGTCCTCGGTGTCTTTCGGACCACAAACCTGATGAGGGCAATATGTTTTGTGGCGCAAGTTTTATTCGAACCAAGTGTGGCGATATCTACTAGGATTCAATTGAGCGATTAGAATTCCAAATTTGGAAGATTAGCAATGCACAAGGTCAAATACGAAAGAAATTGCTGCATGGGACCGAAAGGCACAGCAGAGTGGACAACCACTTTGGACTGGGGACCTAGCACACAGCTGATATGATTTGCCTCAGCTACAGGGGAAGCTCACTTGTATACCGATTTCGGAAATTCAAAATAATGCAGAAGCCTGTATTCAAGTAACAAATGACGATCTCAGCCCATCTAGCCGCATGAAGCTTGGCATTGTTGTAATTGATTGCTTCAATCAAACATATCCAACAAATGAACATTCAGACCTTTCGTCTCAATGCAAGAGAAATGACATATGCCGAGCCTTTTACCGTTTGGCCTCTAAAGTTAGCTCTTAATTGTTTCTGCTATAAGGAGGCCTTTGGTGTGATGATTTCGGCAGTCGGGCCACGTTTTGAGTGTTTCCCCCGAGGCTCCCACCAATGAAACTTCCCAATCCAACATCGCATTTTGAGGTCACATGTTGATCGCCATGACACGTTAATGCGTTGCGTTTTCAAGATCCCTGTCGAGCTGTAAGGGCCCCTCAGTGCCTCGCCGTTGCAACGCTGCAACAGGTTTAAAGTCCACTTATTAATGATATAGGCCAGGATATCGCCATTGAAAACGTCAAAGGCTTCAACTCTATGTCTTGAGTGGTGTCGATTGGAAACAAGTCAAGAAGTGATGACGTTGGGAATGGCAAACTTAGCTGGAATGATCTTATTATTCTTTGAGATCTATAGTTGAGAAAATTCTATAAGTATGGGTCTTTACGTTAGAAAACTCAATTCATTCATCCCAATCACAATTATCAATTCCATCCCTATCATTCAATCATTTCCATAATGCAGTTCTCTCTCGCTATTGTCGCCCTCTTGGGCAGCGTTGTCTCCGCTCTTCCAGCCACAGAGAAGCGCCAGGCATACGTCCCTTGCTCCGGTCTCTATGGTACTTCTCAATGCTGTGCTACAGATGTCCTTGGTGTTGCCGACTTGGATTGCGGAAACCGTAAGTAAGGCATGCACATAGAGAATTAGACTAACAAGAGTAGCTCCCTCCGTTCCGGATAACGCCACTGATTTCAGTTCTGTCTGTCATGAAATTGGACAGCGAGCTCGCTGCTGTGTTCTGCCAATCGTGAGTACAACTTTGTCGTCCACGTGCTATACTAACAGACATAGCTTGATCAAGGAATTCTTTGCAACACACCTACTGGTGTCCAGGACTAAAGGGTTAATGGGTTATGTATTTCTACTTAGCGAACACGATATTTATGGATTGAATGGTCTATCAAGAGGGTTGGTTTGTAATTGGGAAACTTGTACTTCTATGTCACAATTATAGTTGTCTATCCTTCAATTTATGTAACCTCAGATATCCCCGCTCGAAAGTGTCAAAGTGATCTGAACAGCCCCATTCAATGTTTATAAAGTCATAGTTAATGCAGAATAAGTTAAGTAACGAAGCCCTTGACATACCGGGGAGTCCATGAATCATCATGGGAAAACTAGCAGGGATCGCTGTTTCACCACGTTCATCCCCTGCTCCTCCGTGCACTCAGCGAATCTTTATCGATAACGCATCAGGTTATCATCGCACTGCCAATCCGAATCCCGCAAAGAGATGCTGAATAGACTTGACTGCTACTATGTAGCGTTGGTATACAATACTAAACGTCTCCCTTTGAAGATATCCATAGGCGTTTTCTACTCTAAAGTGATCACCATAGAGCTCATCACTTGATTGATGGACAAACCGGGTAAGGCACTGAAACTTAACTACAAGATGCTGAATTCTTCATATAGCCTAATGAGACTCAATTTGTTGTCAACCCATAGTACATCTCCGGTTCCGCAGTCGGCCATAGAAGCATATTTTTCCTTTAAACCGAGCTGGTCACGCTCCATCAAATCCGACAGTGAATTAGCCCAGCTTAAAGACTAAAAGTCCATTTTGGTGCATTCATCGTAAGGTAATTTGACAGTTTTCTGCATTTGGCTTGACTTAATACAGCACTGACGCATATTAAAACCAGTTAAATAGGTCACTGGATTCATAACCCACTACCGTGCCTCCGCCACGATGCAGATACCTTATCAATTAGCTCTTCCGATAGCTACGCTGCAAAATGCCGATCATGGCATGATCTAGAAGACTCAACCACTTGTATCCCACGCCAGCGAAAAGAATTGCCGCCCAATACTACTGTAAAGTCTTGGCTTATCGATTTGTATGTCAAGTCCGTATATCGGCGTGCTTTGTGGGGTATGACTGATTGATAAAGATGCTTGGCGATTGATAACTCCTCATCTGAGACATTTCTGCAGGAAACCTAGTCAGAGTTGGGGTTGAGGGGGTAAATCTGATCATCTGCACAGGAAGAGGTAGTATTGGGGGTTATCAGTATTTGAACTCACCTGGGGAGAGGCTTTAATTCGCGCATACTTATATAAACTACTATTCCCGTCAAGTTTTTGTTGGTTCGTGAATCAGCACAGCCAGCAAGATGTCGGCAGAAAAAGGATCCACCCCCAGTTTTAAAACATCCACCATTGATGATACATCAACGGCCGAAGCCTTGAATCTTTACCATGAAGTCAACGGTGTTGTCGACCCTGAGATCGCGCGGGCTTTAAGATGGAAAATTGATCTTCGGCTGATGCCACTTCTTTGTCTGACGTATACTCTTCAAGCCATTGACAAAAACACCATCAGCTATGCAGCCGTCTTTGGTTTGCGAGAGGAAATTGGCTTGCAGAAAACAGAATTCTCATGGGCTAGTGCCATCTTTTACTTGGGTTATATGGCATGGGAATTTCCTACTAGTATGCTTTTGCAACGGCTACCGATCAACCATTACATGTCAGCCACGGTATGTTCATCTCCGCGTCGTCAACAGCTCTAATTGGATAGGTCATCATCTGGGGTACTGTTTTAATGTGTCATGGAGCAGTCCACTCATTTGGAAGTTTGGCGGCAGTTCGAACACTGCTGGGTGCGTTTGAAGCTGCTATTCAGCCTGGCACGATGCTACTTTTTAGCATGTACTACAGGCGAGAAGAACAACCTTTACGAATGGGTATATGGATTGGCTCATCCGGTTTCGGATACATCATTGCCGGTATTGCTAGTTTCGGCATTGGCCACATCGAAGCATCTCTATCTTCGTGGCGGCTTCTCTTTCTCATCTGGGGCGCCATCACTTTTGTTTGGGGAGTATTTCTCTGGTTCACACTTCCAGGAGCACCAATGAGAGCAAACTTTTTAACCGAGGAACAAAAGGCCTGCGCGGTTTCGCGAGTCAAAGACAACGGCACGGGTATTGAGAATCGACGATTCAAGTTTAAGCAGTTTAAAGAGGCCATGTTGGATCTCAAGACGTGGTTATTGTTTACCTTTGCTTTGACAAGTAACTCGCCAAATGGAGGATTGAGTGCCGTAGGTCTTCCCTTCATGTGGTGATTTGACTGACCTTTCAGTTCCAAGGTCTTATCATTAAAGGAGCTGGCTTTAGTACCCTGGACACCACTCTTTATCAAATGCCGTCCGGTGCTGTTCAGCTCGTGGCTTGCCTGGTTGCATGGTGAGTACTATCTGAACACTTGGACCTCTCGCTAATGATTGCAGTTACTGTGCTACTCGATTTCACAACTGCCGAATTTTAATCATGATTATCTTTCTCATGCCCTTCCTTGCAGGTACACTTGGACTTTACCTCTTACCTCAAGACAATTCATACGGTCGGCTTGCCTGTTTATGGGTATCGTTTGCTTTCACAGCAAGCGGAACACTTAACATGTCGGTAGCCACGGCAAACACTGCTGGTCACACTAAGAAGATTACAACCATCGCCATGCTACTCATCGGCTACTGTGTAGGCAATTTTATTGGTCCGTTCTTCTTCAAGACAGAGCAAGAGCCTTGGTATCCCCTTGGTGTTGGCATGATGCTATTCTGTATCGCTGCTCAGATATGCTCGCTTGTTGCCCTTTGGGTGCTGCTTTGGACTAGGAACAAATTGAGAAAAGCAGAGCATGCACCTGAGAATGAAGAACAGGCGTGGCACAGGGGTTTTCTTGACGAAACGGACTTGGAAAATAAGTACTTCAAGTATGTGTATTAGAAGGCGACGAAAGCGGGGGTGCTATACGTCGAAGGTGTGACTCGCGATGCCATAAGAGTTGTTTACGGGATCAGCCTAACGAATTCGGCAATATTAGTCTTCCACTATGACTGCGTCCGAACTCGAGGTCACCCTCGCTCAAGCTAATGCTGGAATCCCGAAGCTATCAACTGGTAGCTTATCGGGTTCTAAGCCGAGGGGTACGTCCAATAGGATCGACGAAACATGGGATTTGAATAAGCCTTCAACAAACTATCCAGCTGTTAGTTTCGGTAGAGGATGTATTATGTATTATGCATTAAGAAACCTGGATTCTTGTTATGTGCGAGGAACGAAGTATCCGGCCTTGCTGAAACCTTCGCTTTCGTAACACGCGTTGACCTCGCGTGCTCGGCTTGCTCTTGCTGTCCACTGTATTGGCGAAGACAGCCTCCACAGTCTATAAAATATTAGAGAAAAGATTTATGAGCAATTTTCTCTTGTATTCTTAAATCAAGACGAATGCCTATTTCAACCATTACAGCCTGGATGTTCGTTCTCTATTCTCAACACGAACAATTTCCGAATCAGCCTCGGTATTACCTCCGCGCCACGTCTTGACCAGTCCTTCATCCGATGCTCCAAACACAGGATCATACTTTGGCTTCGAAACCCTCCATGACTTTCCATAATCACCTCCACTCTTTACAAAATCCCATTCACCACCATTGTATGCACCCATCATTGTGTAGCCGGACAGCTCAATCTCGGACAACGCTTGCCTTGGGTCATCAGCTTCAATGCCATGTCCGACTCCAGGCGACATGAGCTTGAATTCAGCTTTAGGCTTGGTATCGTGTGTTTTGTGCGCTACGCCAGCTGGGATGACAAATACATCTCCAGCTTCAGCCTCGATCTCGATTCCACCTTTCTCCCAGGCCGACCCGTAGGTGTTATCTTGAAGGTCCTCAGAAGTATCGCCGACTCCAAATCGGATGGTAGCACTGCCCGAAAGGACGGCCATGCACTCGTGTGCCTCTGAGTGGAAGTGTGACATTTGTGTCTGTCCATAGCGGAAGATCCATTCTACATTCCATTCATTCTTGTTGAACAAGTCCCAAACCTCAGCAGGGTCGCAATGAGAGCTGTTTGGATGTTTGGGCAAAACATTCTTGTAGTGTAGTAGTGGTCTTGGCGAGTTTGGGATGAGGTCCGTTGGAAGAAGATGATATTGCTTAATTTCGACCATTTTGAATGAGTTGAAGCTATGTAAGATTGAGATGTCAGAGTTCAGTCAATAACTTACCCCGCTGTTCAGTTGATATCATGGCAACGGCTTGGGATCCGTTAGCTCCGGGTCGGGATTTTATGCCGACGGCGATACCATCTTCACATATGACGCCAACGGCAACTTATTCCGATAACTAATTGAGAAGTCAGCTGCCTTATTTTTCCTGGGGAGTAATCTTAACCTATCATGAATTGAAATTTTAAATGCCAGATTAATGCCGTGAGTTGGGTTTTGTTTTGATGAAATTCGACAATTGAGCCCAAGTCAAGCCGATCGGGGTTCGGTGATGTGAAGCCGGAACTATGCGGATTGATAAGCCAGTCTTGAACTTACTTTCTCTCTCCCAATTTTCTGAAAGCTTTCAATCAGATGAAAATCGAACAATTGGTAACCGCAACGTATTAACCAATAATATCCGATGGACCTTATACGCCCTTTGGATGGTAAGCTAAGGTGGTGCTGGAATAATGCGAGCATGGTCACGTCGTTTGTCACTGTACACTTGAAAGGCAACCTTTCAGGCTTATCAGTTGCTTGTATTAATTTCAAACATCTACTACATATCTAATCAGACGACTTGCCCTTGAGGCTGAAGGAGTACCTAGCCTGGAGCACGTAAGGGTCACCACCAGGCTCAAAGATCTGCTTGCGCTCTCTGAACCACTCAGGATGGTTAATGCCGTCAATGTAGTCCTGAACCTCAAGAACAACACATCCATACTGAGGAATTGTTCGAGGGAAGTCCTCGTTGTCCTTGAGACCCTGGGTCTTCTTCAGAGGGAAATCACCCTTCTGCTGAGTGCAGCTGTAGAATTGGAAAGCATCCTGGTCGGAATAGATGTCAACTTGGATACCTGACCACTCTGAAGAAAGAGTGGCAACGGGTCCCTCGGTGCGCCAATTGTACTGTCCGAGCTGATCGCGGTTGACGATGTAACAGTTGTCTATAATTGTTAGCGGGTACAGAATTAAACACAGATTAAAACTCACCATATCCGGTACAGTTGAAGCCACAGTTGTCCTTCAATTCCTTGTTGTCCTTCTGGTTACCGATCTGCTTCGGCTTACTCCAGAAATCGTTGGCGGATCCCTTCTTATTGGGAATGATATCTCCAGTGGGAATGAGAATGTTGTCGACATCAACACGCTGGCCACTGTAGGGCAAGTGCAGTGAGTGGTTGGATACTGTGTTTGTCTCATTGTTGGCAAAGCCGTCGAGGTTCCAGTAGGTGTGGCTGGTAAGCATGATAGGGGTCTTCTTGGTGGTTGCCAATGCCACAATCTTGATGTCCCAGTCACGTCCGGTAAGAGTGTATGTCACGTAGGACACAACCTCGCCAGGGAAACCCTCCTTTCCATCAGGGTCCACGATGGAGAATGTGATGCTGGATTTGGTGTAGGACACAACAGTAAAGTTGCGGTAATCCCATCCGTCGGGTCCTCCGTGGAGAGTGTCTGCGCCATCAGGTGCCTCTTTCGTAGGGTTGTCGTTTGGCTCAACATTGAACTCCTTGCCGTCAATCTCGAAGCTACTGTTTCGGATTCGGTTGGCGTATCGGCCAGGAACACCGCCAAGATGGGGGTGTGCCTCGTCAATGCTGTAGTGGGAAGCATTGTCGAAGCCGGCAATGATATCTCGCGAGATTCCCCACTGATCGTCAATCAGAAGGTTGGTGATGGAGGCACCATATGGGATAAAAGCGGCCTGAATACCATCTCCAGAGAGCCAGTATTTGCCATCCTTGTCTGGACCTTTGCCATTCTTGGCAGCACAGGCCAGAGGGAGAAGCGCAGCAAGTACAACACTCTTGAACAACATGATTGCGGTGACAAAGTGGAGACCAAAGCAGCCAAGAGCAGTAGAAAGGCGAGACTTTATAGAAAATCAACAATGACCCATTGTACGACGGGAACAAACAAAACAACTTCCACCAACTAGAAATCGTTCCAATTGTAGGATTCAAACTCCTGTAGATGAGATCGCATGACGAGCGCAACGAATGATGACTGGTGCGGCTGTCATTGTCATCCAGGAAACTTGCCGTTGGGACGTTGCAAGGAGGCGAGCTTGCAAAGTTCCTGGGGTAGTGTTCAAGCTAACTTTCCCCAGGTTTTCCGACGAGTGGCTATTGGTGCGGTTGGCTCGGGTAATATTGGCGAGCTCTTAGTGTTGACATAGTGTCATAGTTGCACAGGGTATGGATTGCGATCGTCGCGCGGGGAAATCAACCTGATTTTTGCTTGAGGGGTCTCCAGGCCTCCAGCCGTATGCCGCCGAGCTATTCGCCGAGAATGAGAAGGCTGGGATGGGGTAAGCGTTGCGTGATGCCTGATGTGATTAATTATGCGTCCTTCGGCTGACCAGCTGCAATGAGCTTAGGATGGTAGAATACGAGGGTTCTTCTCAGGGTTGCGGGAGTGGCATTTTGTAAGCGATCGAATCTCGGTCGTGGTAGCTTGAATCAATTGAGTCATTATTCTTCTTCAATCATGTCAAGTGAGGGAAATACCGTGGTAGAATGAACCGTTGCAGTCGGTTGATCGTTGCAGGTTTGCGGGGAACTGCTGACGTCATTGACACTGCTACCCTGTACCTCAACCGAACATCAACGTTGTATTTCGTGATGCTGCTTATGAGCTTGGGATTATCATCCTCGTGTGATAGGCAGGGCAATTTTGAAGGTTGACGCAGATGACAGCCTAAACTCAGGAACCAAACCTTCTGGATGAGCTTGGAGGAGAGAGCTGCCAGTCCATGGGATTATGCTAGTTTTGATGAATCTTACCGGCGATCCGTTAAAAATCATGTCAACACCATCGGTTTTCCACATACCCGGATTGATTGAAGATGTAATTCTCTATGTTAAATTATGCAGATTACCAAAATAGGTTCTATCTTGCGACAAATAATAGATTAGTTCGCGGGTTGGGAAGCAATTGACGAAACAATCGAAGCTATTAAAGATGGTAGTTACCTGGCTTTGACAGTTCTATAGTATAAATTGTGCACTCAAACTACCTAGATCAGCTGATCCCAAGATTATAAGTTATGATACATTTCCTTAAATTTATTGAGGGACCTGGTGATCGTTTGTCGTTAAATATATATCACAGAATCATCCAAAGAACTCCACAGCTCCTGTGGGCCCAAGATTCTTTACTTGAGCTTTCTTACTGGTTTAACCATCACTGTCAGATGCTTATCTTATCAGGCGCGAGCTGTTATCCAATGAAAGGCGTTCAACATCACCTTGAGGCCCACAGATGGTGCCGAATTATCTTAGTACCTCCTTACTCCTGAGCCTGGAAAAACGCGGTGATATTTTTCGTGTACATCTCGCGTGTCCTCCCTTGCGACGATTCGAAACTCGATTATTCATATATGCTCTATAATTGGTATCACTATCTAATCGTCTAAATCGTACATTCGTTCAGAACACCTCTCACCACAGATAAAGCATTGACACAAGCGCCGCAAATAACAAGAGACACTTGGATGGTGTCTTGTAGTTGCCCATCGACATCCCCTCTTCAAATCCCTTCTCTTCACCCCCCAAATACTCGACGCCCAATTTTGTCAAGCCGCCATCACCATCGAACAATGACACACTCTTGCCAGTCCACTCATTGGCATCATCCGTCCTGAATGCGCCAAACCATGCATATGCCTGAACATCATCCCTGTCGTCTAGACTTTGAAGGGTCTCATTCATCATAGCGAATGTCGCATCTTCATCTGCCTTCGGAAGCGCCATTTCTGTGATCCAAAAAGGAGCGTCAGGTGCGGTCTCGTTGTAGAAGTCGCGCAGACTTTGCAGCCAATTTTCGAGGCCAGCTGCATCGCCATACCAGTGCACAGCAATGAAATCAGTCGGACAACCGTCGTCGTCAATGTCGTAACAAGATTCGTTAAAATCTCGTAACCATTCGAGACCTCGTGGTGATCCAGTAACGCTGGGATGGCTTATTGACCATTCGCGAGAACGAGATTTGGTTGATGATCTCAGAGGAACGATGTTGTCCAAATATGCACGAGCTGCATCCTTGGCGGATATTGCGCTTCCACCTGAATCTGTTTCGCCGTCTGGCTCGTTGAATGAAAGAAGGTGAGTCGATGACTCAGGAAGGTTGTTTAGGCGTTTCTCAAGTTCTGAATCCGACGCATCGTCGAGACCATGGATCAATGGTACAAAGGGGAGAGATTTCGCAATCTGGTCAGTAGGCCAGAGCGACCAAGTGTAATACCATGCGATCTCGGAGTTGTTGGAAGTTAGGAGGCTATTATCCGATTCGTGATCATCTCCATGATATGCCAGACCACGCTTCGATGATAACTCGATACTCTCAGCGAGTCCCCAAAGATAAAACAAGGAAAATATAATTGATTGTCGCATTTTGGCTATAATAGATGGATCGTAATGTGTCGTGGAAGAGAGTCAATAGAAACACTTCTATTTAACTGGCAAGTAGATCAATAGAAGCAGGTTTGAAACATATTTTGGACCCAGTTTGTGTTTCAGAAAGTCCAGGATTGCCTTGATTAGCCTGGCCTTTCTACGTGTTGGCGAGTTGTTGGTCAAATGAGGTGGCAATGGTCTGACGCCTTGTTGATGATGTCATCGTTTGCCAAGTTAACCCAGCCTCAACACCAAGACTTGGCAGCGTCAAAGATAATTTTCGGTGGCAACGTATTCACCGCTTAATGCCGACGCTTTCACCAACCACAAAAAGTCTTTGTTCTTGCACGAGAAAGCGATATGGCCTGTAAACCCAAACTTTCCTTTTTGGGACAATTTCCTCTTTCGGCGATGGCACGTGGCTCCCGCATGAGTACCTTCCGTCTTCTCACGGATTGTGCAGTAGTTGTACAAAGTCTATTTGATGATGACAAAGCTTAATTGCACGTCTTGACTGAGATCTTGTTTCGTGAATATTTATCACTAATACCTTGTGCTTTGATCTTCGACAGAGTTGTATCCTATAGATGCAAAGATGATTTAACCTAATACACAAGTTATCTTGATCAAGTTCATTAGAAAGTTAAGGAAGAACCTTCTGGTGTTTGATGGTTTTAGGACCTCCTTTCGTTTATAGACAACAGTTTGTGTCTATTCAGCATTGGTACACGATTGGCCATTGTGTCGTGGTCGTAGATGGGCGAAGTGATAGTGTCTAAGAATGGCATACTCATAAGTAATTGTTCGTTATGTACTTAGCTAAGAGGAAAGAGACTTTCTGACCTAGAAACAGGCGGTAAGAGTAGATGGGTGTAGCCAATGCCTTCAATCTGCAAAGCTATACAAATCCGGGCTTTTTGGATGATCGCTTATCTGGTTTGGGTGTTCGATATCGACGCGCCTTTAAGCTCAGGAGATTTCAATATAACTAGAACGCTAACTGTCATGAGACCTAGGAAGAACGTTCATAGCAACCAATGGTCATAAACCACCTTATACTTCCCTTTCGGTCTTCATGCAACTCTTTAAAAGGGCTGTAAGGTTTAATAACGACGAGACCTAGCAGTTCAGACGGACCTTCGTTCCTAGCTATACTAAGCCAGACCGTATAAGGTAGCGGTATGTTTCCCCGAATAGACAAACAAGGTTAGATCACCGATAGAGGGCCGAATATTTAAAGAGAGGCCGACATGTCTCCGCCACGTGGTTGTGATCGACAAAGACGCGGGGTATCCGCACTTGAAGCCGGGGAAAAATGTTGACATGTGGTTCTTGATCTGTTGCCCCTAGTCTTCAATACAGTTATTGATCATCTGTAGGGCTTAGCCTTGTAGATGATTTCTGAGTCGACATCGCTCATAGTATTGCATCCACCCTCATTAAGTCATATTGGAGTCTGAATTCCGTGTAAGCAAGTCTGTCATTGATGCAGGATGCTAACCTTGTCTTGGAGTGGCCAGACCAAACCGAGGCAGTTGGGTCAAGTGATGTCCTCTACATAATGATTGGTCATGGGCACGATATTATTCCTAATCCGGCGCTTAGGCTGCATGATATTATTTTCAGCACATGATGGTCGGCCTGTCGGCGATCTGTGAATGAAACTGGGGTTGCGGAACCTCTCCGATATCCCCAGGTTTAGGCGGAGTCTCCGCATGATATTCAGGTCCAGTAGGCCTCAAACGTGATCGGCTGCCGGTGATTTTAAGCGCATTGATCTTGGCATCCATCCCGGTATGCATACATTCGGCCCGCTCTCGATCCAATACTACCCTCCATCACGGACTTGACCACGTATTGGAATTTGTTTTACGCGAAATGTCTATCGTAGAATTGATCATGACACCTGTAAATCTAGGTGGGTGTTGTTTCAGACCGTAAAAAGCGCCGAGGGCTTCACGATGCATTCTTTACTAGGGGAAAAGGTGGATAGAGTTGGAACTTATGCCATGAACTGGCAGGGTTGACGTTCGGACGATAGGTGGAATAACCTCAACAGCTAACCAGATGTTCCGCTTAGTGGCCGAGTATTTCGAACTTGAAGTGATGTCAGCCTCGGACATTTAGCGATGAACCGTCATGATCAAACAAAATAGCTGGGATCAAAGAAGGATGTATCCTGCCTAATGCAACCGGAACAAAGTGTATAAAAAGGCACCAAGATCCCCCCAAACGATCAAAAGACTCAACCATCAAACAGAACCACAACAATCGATCCAAGGACCAGCAACCACCAAAATGTTCACCAAAGTTCTCCAGCTCGCCTCCATGTGTACTGTTGTCTACGGACACGGATACCTCAGCCAGCCTATGAGCCGAACTGGTCTCAACGCTGAGGTAAGACATCTACAACAGCAATCAAGAACAATGCTGACAATACTAGGCTGGCCCAGACACCTGTCCGGAGTGCACCATCTTGGAGCCAGTCACAGCCTGGCCCGATCTCGACGAGGCCAAAGTCGGAAGAACTGGCCCATGCGGCTACAACGCTCGAGTCAGTGTTGACTACAACCAGCCCGGTGCAAACTGGGGCAAAGAGCCTGTAGCTACCTATAAGCCTGGTCAGGTTGTTGACGTGCAGTGGTGTGTGGACAACAATGGTGACCACGGCGGCATGTACGCCTATCGTATTTGCCAGGACCAGGATATTGTCGACAAGTTCCTCGATCCCGACTATATTCCCACCGAGGCCGAAAAGCAGGCCGCTGAGGATTGCTTCGAGGAGGGGATTCTCCCTTGCACCGACGTTGATGGCCAGGCTTGCGAATACAGTCCTGACTGCTCTGCTGACCAACCCTGTCATCGTAACGATTGGTTTACCTGCAAGTCTTTCGATGGTAACGAGGATGGCAAGGGTTGTCGAGGTGTTGACAATGCACCAATCAACTCGTGCTATACCTCGATTGCCGGTGGTTATACGGTCTCTGCAAAGATCAAGATCCCAGACTACGTCTCGGAGCATACCCTTCTGTCCTTCAAGTGGAACTCATTCCAAACTCCTCAGGTCTACTTGACCTGCGCTGATATCGCAATTTCTTCTTAGATAGCAGCAGAAAGTGGTTTTCTTGTTGGGAAATGATAAAATTGAATACGGGAGTGGAGGTTTGACAACGGAAGTGGAAATTGTATCCAGTTACCTACTCGTATCTATTAAAAGAACTAGGGCTTCAGGAACTGCACTATATATAATACTTCCATAGCTCTAGACATACCTTCTGATTCAATAAAAATTACCTTATACAAAAATGAATCAGCACGTCTTTATCTAGTCTTTATTCACTGTATAGAACCTTGGGCAGTACTTCTCTAGACGGCTAAACACGGCCCGAGCAGCCGGGTCAATACATCCAGATAAAGAATGAACCACATTCAACGCTGTACTATTTAACATGACCGAGAACGGGTAGCGCTCTTCAGGGAGTTTCCGATTTGTGAAAATTGATAATCATTCATTTGTATTCTTCGATAGTTAGCTATGGTATCACGATCCACGTTAAACCGTTTCTAACCGGCGACTAACCGTCTACCGATTGCACCGATTTCGCCGACTTCGCCGAGCTTGACCGGAGAATTGCCGAACATGCCGAGTATCTCCTCCTTATGACAAATTTGCTCCAATTCTTACTGTATCTCAACATCCACGAAGCTGCAGAAAACCCTGTTAAGCATTCGGTACATCATAACATTGTATCATGTCGTTCATTCCTTGTTTTAAGCCACCCAGGGTACTCAGGCCTCTGACTACTGTGTCAAAAGTTCAATTGCGCTGCTACACCTGCACGAGTCCCCGACAAAGCCAGGCCAATTCAACAGTCCCTCAAGATACAACGACGCTTAGTTCAAGATGGTTTTCCGACCTCCAAGCCCGAATTCAAGAATTGAAGAGCTCCAAGTACCCATCTGAATGTGTTTCACAAGCCGAGAAACTGCATCAGCACACCACAACAGATTGGATCGAGCTTCTGGCAGGCAGAGAAGGCTTCCTTACCGACAAGTCTTGGAGAGGTTTGGACCATTATCAATTGTTATGGGGAGATATGGTATGTATGCATATTCAAGTATTGAGACTGCGTGATTGCTAATGGGGCACGTGTGGTTAGGACAGCATGGTATGTGGCCTCTACTCTTCCCCATATGTACAGGACTGACAAGCTTATAGGGTTAGTATAAAGGATTTCACGTCCAAAGATCGACTAGCTTATGCTAACTACTCTTTAGGCCATGTGAATAACGTGATGTATAACAAATACGTCGAAACAGCAAGAGTTCGCTTCGTTCGGCATCATGCTGAAGATGCCGCTTCAGCTGAGCAGCGAAGTCAATGGTACGACCTACCCACACCACGAGGCCTAGGTCTTATTCTAAGGAGCATCAAAACCGAGTATAAAGTCGTATGTCACCCTTACTAGCCATAAAATGATGTGAGCGGACTAATATCAGCATAAATAGCCAATGACCTTTCCCGACCATATTACGGTCCTTTACAAACTAGCTGAACGCCCAACCTATGAGTCTACCTCACTCCTCATGGAGGCGTGGATTCTATCGGATCAGCACCGGCGCCTAGCTGCAAAGTGTATCGATGACACGGCCATATACGACTACACGACAAGCAAAAAATCAGTACTGAAGCCATTTATGGTTGAAAAGTTCCAGGACACATTCGATAGGCAGGCGAAATCTCAGATCAAGTGTGAGAAGGATGTAAGGAATACGATTTCAGCTGTTGAAAGCCTTGAGAGACAGTTCCAATGAACATGCCTTTCGACTTGTAAAAGAGGAAGGCGAATTAGCCTAAATTACAATAGAGTATTGAATTGAAATTGATGGGCAATGTGTATTTAAGCTAGCTACTGAACAGACTTCCGATCACACAGTTAACCGGATGTAAGGTATCTGTAGGTTGGGTAGAAAGCTAGTTGTACCACCAAGCATACACTTGAAATACTCAGGATACAAAAACGTCTTTCTGAATCCGGATTTCTTAAACGTCTTGGTCGCGAGTTTGGAGCAAGGCATAGACATCTTTGGAAACTTGATCCATCGCTGGTAGCTGATAACATCGGTCTGCATCGAGAATTTTCCATTCGTGGCAGATGCCTTGTTTAGTTGTTCCTCGTACCCCTCAAGTGCACGGTCGATATAAAACAGGTGGTCGTAAAAGTCCCTCTGCATAAAGTCTTTGACCGAGTATAACGTCTGAATAAGATCCAGATTGTCTTCGGTTTGAAAAGCCTCGAGCTCTTTTTCAATTTTAGCGAAGCTCATCTTGTTCAGCTTCTCCTGAGCCTTCTTAGTCGTGGTAGCATTGCTTCGGAAGGCTTTCAGAATATCTCTGAATGGAGCAAGACCAGTCTTGATATCGTTTGCTAGGGTGGGGACCTGCTTGATAATTGGCAAGAACTGGAAGAAATCTAGCACCGTTTTGACTTTGCCGTTCTTGAACAATGCCACAGTCGCTTCCGTATCAAGAAGTTGATAAGCGTTGTTATAAAGGTCCTGAGTCCGATTGTGAAGTGGTTCGATATTGCTAACGACACCGAGTTTCTCACGAATTGCTAAGAGGCGGTTGCTTGCAGTGAAGATATCTTCCACTAAACGAAGTCAGTAAACTTGGAAACGTGTTCGACCGGGTCATGTATCATTACCTTGTTGAATAAAAGCAGAAACGGCTGGTCCTTTACAGCTACCGACTTTCTTGCAAGTGGCTTTGTTCGAATCAAGCAGGGCTTGTGCAGCGGTCAGATTTGACTCCAATCCTCCCATAGCGGCCTCCAAACTTCCGGAGATGTCCTGCATATTGCTGAGTAAGGTCTCCCAAGAGGATAGAGCGCTATATCTGAATAGCCTGGCTATATCCATTATCGACAAGGCCAGAACATTTCTGACTATTCCTTGGATCAGTGCATCGTTGCAAACGCCTTGTTTACAAGAGTTCACCCCGTTAATGATTTGCGAATACACCCACTCGTCAACCTAGGGAACTATCAGAACTCTTGTTCGAATTTTTATTTGAAGAAGGTTGGTATACCTCGGGACCCTTGGCAAAATTTGAAGTTTTGGTCGGTTGGAGTGACTTGGTGATTTTGGCCTCATCGGTCTCCACATTGAACCCTGATGTAACGATGTTCTGCGATTTAAAGATGAGAATGACTTCTGCAGTTAATGGTCATGAACACTTACCAATCTGAGATCCTCGACCTCGCTGACTACCTTAGCATTGCCTGATAATATGGCGCCCTTGTCTGAAAATGACTTGAACGCTGCTGTGGTGTTTAACTGATCGAGGCGAGGGAAAGATTTACAAATGGCTTGGTGAGACTTTATGAACTTGTCGCCTCGGGATTCACCTAGAACTTTCCGAATAGTCTCGCAGAGATCGACCCGCTTGAAAAATGGTTTCAATCCAGTGGGCACGGTTCTGGTGATTGTATCGTTTCCTGTCGTAAGTCAGCATAGGCATAATGATCAAGATGATGGCTAATTACCTGGAACACATATAAGTTCATCGCACATTCGTTTGGGCTCCTTAGTAGTTGGACAAGGTCTCTTTTCCTTTTTCTTGGATTTGCATTTATTGTACTGTATAACCATAAGATGAGGTACTAGAGAATTTAGACTCTGTCATATATCTTACCTTTTTTTCTGTGACTGTCTTCGTCGTCACACTAACACCAACAGGTACAAGAAACTTGAGATCGCAGTTAGGCAAGTCTTGCAATCTTGTGCAGGTATCCGAGAGAGTGTTTTGTTCAATAGCTGCCGCATGTGCTAGGGGCACGTATGGCAGCATTTGAACGAGTATGATCTGTAATCTCATAATGGATGATCCACGGATGGAGATGGTAGAGAAATTGATCGTAAACCAGAATTCCACTGGTAGGTGATTCAAGCTATATAGGTGAAGCCGGACTAAAGCCAGTTTGGTCTCGGCTCTTGGCTTGGCATAGCTGAGTATCAGGTCAAGCGGCTGGTTTGGTAGTGACAAGCCCTGCGAGGCTAAATAATCTCGAAACGATACGCTCTAATACAAAACTAGGATCATCCTGGCGGAGGTAATACTTAAGGCAGGTCTGGACCACGATTAGATGCGCCACAAACTGCCAAAGGATGAAAACGTGGCTATTGTCTTGGCCGGTTGCGGAATTGTGGCTGGAATGGACCTGAAAAAGGCTGGCTGACTGTTGGTGCATGTGTTATATTGTGGCTGGTATGTGGAATTAACGTTCAACGGGGAATGGGCCTGTTCACTCTGTTGTTCCGAAGAGCCGAATGAGGCTTGAGCTGCGAGGAATTTGGGTTGAGTTTCCCATGAAAGTTCTCAAGGGAATGTGCGAGACATCGATATTTTGACAGCTCTCGACAGCAAGTTCGGCGCTCAACCTTGATAGGTACTAGTTTCTTCGTCTGTGGAGGGCGGACGCCAATTAAAAACCTTTCTCTCCAGTTGTTGAGTTTAGTAAATTGGGTTCAGGATTCTGGGGGAAATGTTGCAGACTCACTCTCAGAGCCCTTACTGTCCCGCCTCGACAAATAGGAATCAGGTTGTACCAAACTTGGTGACATCTCCGATCGACTTGGCCAATGTATTTTCTAAAAGACTTTGTTGAATCACCGCATTCTCAGATCTGCCTCTAGTACGCGGATATGCCTCGTTATTGGTGTATCCTGGCCAAGATTACTCTACCAGCCTATCGTCCAACATTCTCCCGCCTACATGATTGTGCACTCATTAAGGTGTTCAGGGACACCATTGTTGCTCTTCCCGTTATTCTTCTTTATCTCCGTCTCCAAATCCTCCCAATAGATGTGGTTCATGAATCCAGTCCGCAATCTCTCCAGTGCATCAGCCATGATTCTGAAACATTCATCGTTTTCGTCCGTGAGCGCCAATAATGTGAGAGCCACTCTCTTTTCATTCTGCCATGGTCCAGGCTCCTCGTATGCTTGCACATATACAGGGTTTCTGGCTGTCTTCAGGCAATCTTCCATCCTCGAGAATACCACACTGAGCCAACAAGTGACGCCCACGTAGTTGAGACTCGAAAATGGCATGGTTCCAGATACATCAGTCATGAGATCGAATCTGGCCAAGTCTAGAAGATCGCGTCCAGAAAGCCTGTCTTTCTTGCCATCTCCTGGTTTAGCTGAACTATGAGACGGGAAGGGTTCGAAACCTGGCATCGCCTTTTCCATTTGAGAAGGTGAAACGTCTTCTTTGGGTTTGCCAAGAAAAAGAGCGGTATCTACCATCTCCAAGATATCCTTCTCACTCAATCCAGCTGCTTTGGCTCTGCGGACAAGTATCGAATTCTCAAGTCGTGGCTCGTTGGTGTCGGAGTAGACGTCTCGCTTTGTTCGACTCAATCGTTCAAAGAATAACAAGCTGCCGAATGGAATTTCTTCGTCAGAGATGGCTTCCAAGTTCCAGTCTGCGTTTCGATAAATGATCAACCTTGAGCTCTTCTGGAAGAAACGATTGATCTTCAGATCCAACATTTGGTGGATGTTGGTGGCAGAGCGACTCTTGTATCTCAACGCCTGCCTTTGGGCCTGTGATCGTCGAGATCCTGGCTGTCCCACCTTGGCAACAAGAGCGTCGGCAAAATCTGATACAGGAGGCTGTCCATCTGCAAAGAAACTCTCCTTGAACAAATCTTCCAGTGATTGGCAAAGTCCGATCGGTCGGGTGAGGTAACCTTTTTGGACGAGTGCACGGTGTAGGTGAATCAAGAGCATCGGCTCGGGAATACGTTCCCAGAGGAACATACCCAGCCTGTATGCAATTCCAAGGCCCTCCTCTAGACCAGAGCCGCAAAGAAACGGTGAGTACTCATACAGACCATTTGTATTGTGATCTGAGAATCGTGACGGCGGAATGGTTGTCAACCCATACATGTACTTGTGCTCTCCGAGAAAGTCGATAAAATCCTGTTGAGCAAGTTTCAGGAGCTCGAAAAAGTCTTGGTTTTGGCTCAGCTTGCCGTCCCTTTCGAAAAGATCCTGGAGAATGTCCACCGATTGACAAAAGCCAGCCATGATTCGTTTGTTGTTTCGATCGAGGAACAAATCGACATCCCGTCTAGGTCGGAACTTGGTTGCTGGAGTTTGAAGAACATGTCCAAACAGAGGATTCAAAGACCAGCCTCTAGAAACAGTAAAGGAGTTGAAAATACACTGAAGCTGGAAAACGTGGTGTGGATGAATCATCTTGCGAATGTCTGTCCCAGGCTTCTTCATGGCCATGGAAGTAATCTCACCAGCAAACTCGCTCAGGCCGAATATACTTCGGTGATGACCCCAAGGACCGCTGGCAGACCAGTTGACTCGCTCATAGACGTGGTTTTCACCTTTCATGGTGTTTCGTTGCACCACAACCGATGAGTAAACATTGACCAAGTCGTAGAGCCACTTGATGGTATAGCAGCGACGCCAATTCAAGCGTTCTTGCTCCGTCGCCTTTTGGAGGTTGAAAGACGGATCCCACTTTGCAATCTTGGCTTGCATAGCTTTGGTCGGTTTTCCGCTGCGGTTGGCCTGAAAGTCGTGAATGAAGTCCGTCAGATCCTGGTAGGCGTGAATGAGGAAGTGTTCCTTGATGTCGACAGCTGTTTCTTTGGCCTTGTGAGTTGATTCCCCGTTGGGCGCAATCGCATGCAAAGACATGACAAAGCCCTTCTGGGCAAACTCCATGTCGTCACGGGTGATAGTCTTGATGATAGTTTCGTAAGATTCGTGACCAGGAAAATCAACAAACATAGTAGCGGTAGTCCGCTTGATCATTGAGATAGCCATGTTGGACACACCAGCGGCCACGGCACTATTGAGACCTTCGTACGCGACTTCTTTCCAAAGACTCTGGATGTAACATCGGAGGGCCACCCATTCCTGGACAGCCGAGTACACGGCAATCAGGTAATCTGTGACGAGTCCATTGACGTCTTCAATGATGCGGATGCTTTCAATAGGTATTTCAGCGCTTTCGGCATCGTCGGTTATGTCTTGCTTTCTGCTCTTCTTCGGTTTCTTTGTCCTTTTTGTTTTCTTGCCCTTCTTGCCCTTTCCTGGCCTTCGCGCGACCTTTCGCACAACCGATGGGACTTGTGATACTTGGGCATCTTCTTCTTCGTCGCTCGAAGCTTCGTCTTGGTCGATCGAAAGGTCCTGGAATTTGTTGGAGAACAGGATCTGTTCAACATCCTCGTCGGAGTAATCGGCCTTGGTGGTTTGTTTCTGTTCCCACTCATCGCCTCCCAAAATGCGAAACGCCTGCCCAAGGGTGTCGATAAAATATTGATGGCTTTCGTTGCTCCGTTTGAGCTCATCGTCGGAATCGGACCCCATCAGTTGTTGAAACGCGCCGCTGACGAGAGACCTCGCCTCAATGATGGACCCAAAGAGCCGGTAGATGACATTTGGGACTGGTTCGCGACACTCGGCGATGAGCTTCGACATGGAGATGAGGCCATTTACTGTGGTTTGGCCAGTCGTATTGATTGTGTGTGACGTTTCTGTTTCCGACGACTTGACGAGACGGTTGGATACGTTGATCATCTAGTAGAGGAGGTATTTCGTGTCCCTCTTGTATGAGAGGTAGAGGTTTGGCGGCGCCATGGCCGCAAGCGATGCAGCGACAAAGAACTGAGCGCAGTCGAGGAAGGTTGCGCACTTTGTAATCGGCGTGATTGAAGGGTGCGTGAAGAAATTCCAGGCATTGTTTATCAGGCATCGAACTAGAGGCATCTCGCTGCACAAGGTCACGTGCAGCTCATCGTTACACAAGGTGACTAAGCTCCACGTCCTCAAGCAACCCTGATTTGGGTATCCGCGAGGTTGATGGCACTGCAGGGAATGAATTAATTCAGTAAAAAGAGGAAAATCGACATTTAAGGCTGCCATGTCGATGTGTTCATGGCCGATTGTTTGTGCGCAGTCATCATGCCAGTCGAATTTGAGTGGACAAAGGACGTTGTTTGCGGAGACCGAGAGCCAGATCGGCGAGCCACATAGGCGTGCTTGCTCTTTTTGGTGAGCGACTCGTTGCATTTTCGCTTGGACCCAGTCTTAGGAGGCCGTTTTGGAGCCTTCAAGGTATGGCCTCTTCTGATTCCGCTGTTAGGTTGGGTAACTTCAAAGTATCTAAGAAAAGCCGTACGTTACTAATACGTCCAAATTGTCGAGGTTTCAGCCAAACTGGACATTAATCACCTCGCTGATGATCATTACATGTAGGCAATTATCAAAATTTAAGCCATCGACGAGGGTCAACGACGCACTGACATCGAGAACCTGAAAATTGATATCAACACTTCAGCGGGTGCTATCCGACTTGTATACTCCGGCTCGGGAGACAACCGACACCCAATGAATCGCCCAAGTTGAACAGTTTGCCCCGTCTCCCGGTATTTAATCCTAGGGAGAATGAATGGTATGCTCAATGGGTCCGTTCCGAGGATGTACGTGTCAAACCCTGTCTATTCGTTATGTAAAAGTTTGCCAACATGGAAATTTTAACGATCTGTTCCCACGGGGAAGCATTGTCGGCCCATGGGGAAGCTAGCATGCCAAGCCCATCCAGCTCTTAGTTAGGATTCACTTCAAATTATTGGTGTAAAAAATCCCTCCTGATTTCTCGAGATACGAGCTGGGCGATCGCAGCGTGGGGACACGATGGTACCATAACCACTGCAAAAGGTTACAGACACCCCCTTACCAAGCAAGATAAGACCTCTTGAAAGTTAGCCACGTGGACGATCGTTCGGCTGCAACGGACGTGCAAAGGGCCCGTGGAAATTACTATAAAACCTGTTGTCTTACCTCGAACATTATAGCTCAATTCCAGTCATCTCTCAACACCTGCCCAATCTGTACCTAAATATCCGGGCTTTATCTTCACTTTCATTATATTCCACTATTCCCGGCTATAATCTCACCCAGCCGTCGTTCGCCTCCTATAACACGTCTCAAAACGAAGCCATGGAGGCCGCTCCACCATCCGCAAATGGCGCCGATGCCGACCTCAGCGCATCGATCGAAAAGAAGCAGGATCATGGCAAAATAGATATCGAAGCCTCACCCAATAAGGAGATATATAACGAGTTCAGCGGTGGTGGTGGACAAAACTTCCGTAATATGAGCCGTTGGGACACGATTTGCGCCCTCATCACAAATCAGCTCGGATTAGGCTTCTTGTCTCTTCCAGGAGCTTTGAGGACACTTGGGATTATTCCCGGACTGATAGCTCTCCTCGGAGTGGGTTTCACATCATGGTATACTGGCTTCGTTCTGTATCAATTCTACTGTCGGTACCCACACGTCCTCAATATGGTCGATATGGTGACAGTCATGGGCGGTACTCCCGGGACGATTATTGCCAGCATTATTGTTATCCTTCAACTACTTTTCGCGTGCGCTTCATCTGCCGTCACCCTCTCGATTATCTTCAACACCATCAGCCAGCACAGCATCTGCACAGTAGGCTTCGTTGGAATCAGCGCCTTACTTATCTGGGCCTTCTGCCTCCCTCGCACTGCAAAGTTTGTTTCGCAAAGTGGAATTCCCTGTTTCCTCAGCATCATTGTCGCTTCCTTGATTGTTGTCATCAGTGTTGGTCTGAAGGGTCCCTTCCAAGCACCCGAGGATTTCAAGGTCAAGATTGTCCTTGTCGGCAACCCAACCTTTCACGAGGTTATCAATGCAATCCTACGAATGATATTTGCATTCGCAGGAAATATTGCATACGTTTCATACATGGCAGAAATGCAAAACCCCACACGAGATTTTGCGTACGGGTTATCCTGGCTCTTTGGAAGCTCCATCTTTCTCTACTCATCCACTGCTATCGCGATTTACTGCCTTGCTGGGGACTATACAGTTTCCCCCGGCCTCGGCACAGCACCCATAGTTTATGCCAAGGCAGCCTACGGAATCATTATTCCTGCGGTTCTCACAACTGGCCTTGCCAACGGTCATGTCGGAATCAAATACATCTATACAGAACTCATGCGTAAGTTGAATCTCAGACATGAAATAACAGCCAACTCCGTCAAGTCATGGAGTGCTTGGGTTGGATGTGCCACAGCTTTCTGGGTTCTTTGCTTCGTCATCTCCAATGCAATCCCCATATTCGATTCAATCTTATCGATTACGTCCTGTTTGTGTTATTCATGGACTGGATGGGGTGTCAGTGGTTTTTTCTGGTTACACATGAATAAAGGCACATGGTTTGATGGGTGGAAGAAAAGGGCATTCTTCTGCCTGAATATCGTCATTATTGGTATGGCATGCTTTTTGATGGTTGCTGGAATGTGCGCGTCCGTCACTGAGCTACTCGACATCTTCAAGAAAGGAACAGGGGTACGAGGGCCCTTTGATTGTGGTGACAACTCATACTTCTAGGCCAGTCGCAAGTGGGCACGTGAGATGAGGTTTGGGTTATGGTTCATATTAACACTGAGAAATATGTCTATTGGAATCTAGCTATTCATGTTTTATCAATTCTTCTAGTACCGTCTTGACATGCTCAAATTGGTTGATCTCACAAGTTTGTGGGCATGCTCGTAAGCTTCTCTCCTGTGGTTGCTTCATCAGATCGCCACAAAGAGGTGACAGTCTTCCATTGGGTGTAGAATCTTAGTCCATCCTTTCCATAAAAGTTGGCAAGGCCTGTTCCAGCCACGCTTCGCTTGTTTCCGGTAAAAGAGAACATGGGAAGGGGAACGGGAATTGGTACGTTGATTCCAACCTGACCGGCGTCAATTTCTTGTTGGAACAAAGAAGCCTTGGCACCTGAGTTGGTGAAGATGACAGCTCCGTTGCCCCAGGCGTTCGCGTTCACTAGTGAGATACCGCCCTGGAGAGTCTCTTCTTCCATACAGAGCAACACGGGTCCGAAGATTTCTTCCTTGTAGCATTCCATATCTGGTCGAACACCAGAAATGACAGTCGGTCCGACCTGGCGGGGCATGTTAGTAATCTTTTCATTTCTTAGGCGTGATCGAACTCACCCAGTTACCATCCGGAAAGCCCTCGGGCTTCCATCCTCGACCATCCAGAAGAATCTTGGCACCCTCCTTTTCTGCGCTGGTGATGAGGGCCTCGCAACGATCCCGACTCTGAGGAGTAATCAGAGGTCCGAAATCGGACTTTGGATCGAAACCACTTCCAGCGACATGGTTCTTTGCCTTTTCAACAAGATCTGGCAACCAGTTCTTGGCGTCTCCTAGCACGACTAAAACGCTCAAAGCCATGCATCGTTGTCCAGCGGCGCCAAAGGCTGCGCCAGCGATAGAGTCTAGTGCGTGGTCTTTGTGGGCGTCTGGGCTCAATAGTGCGTGGTTCTTCGCTCCAAGGTTTGCTTGCACGCGCTTCCCGTTTTTTGTTCCTCGTTGGTAAATATACTCTCCGGCCTTGTTGGAACCCACGAAAGAGATTGCTTGGATTTCAGGTTCATCGAGGAGGAAGTTGACGGTATCCTTCGATCCATGAATAACATTGACCACGCCTGGCGGAAAGCCAGCCTCTCTGCAGAGCTCTGCAATCATCATAGCGGCTCCGGGATCACGCTCCGAGGGTTTGACGATTATGCAGTTTCCTGTGACTGTTGCTACAGGCAAGGACCACAGTGGAATCATTGCCGGGAAGTTGAAAGGGCAAATGGCTGCAACCACACCCAAAGGCAGACGGTAAGAACGAGTTTCCATGTCCTTGGCAACCTCAAGTACTTCTCCGCCAAGCTGTGTAGTGATTCCGCATGCAGTCTCACAGACTTGCAGTCCACGAAGAACGTCACCCTTGGCATCGGCGAAAGTCTTTCCTTGCTCAGTTACAATGCTCGTCGCAAGGTTGTCCATATGCTCTCGAATCAAGTGTGTGAGTCGAAACATGATTTGCTGTCGCTTGATGATGCTGGTCTTTTTCCATCCTGGGAATGCAGCCTTGGCTGATCGGACTGCTTCATTCAGCTCATCATTCGTGCTTTCCGGAACTCGCGTGATGACGTTGTTGGTCGCTGGGTCATGAACATCAATCCATTGTGTGGCCTTTGAAGACACGAGTTTGTTGTCAATGAAGTTCTGCGTATCCCGGCAACTAGACAGCTTGTCGTGGTTGCCAGGATAAATGACAGACTGGAAAACAGAAGTAGAGGGCATTGTTTTGCAAGACTTGACGATTCAGGATGAATGTTAGAGAGAGAAACAAGAGAAGAAGTTGATAATAATGGCAAGCGGAAACTTTCCCGATATAGTAAAGAAGAGGCGGTCGACTCCGCCTCGGGACAGACCGACAGTTTCACTGATTACCCCGCACTCTTTCTCAGAGATAGTCTCGTGACAGCTTATCTTGAGACAAGCGGGGCCGGCATCCGACACCGGTGAGATCTATCAAGGCGGAGATTGCAAAAGGCCTATCAGAATGGAACGACTGCGTCGCGCCCGTACAAGCTTTAAATTGGGGCAAGATGTCAAGTTTGTCAGGAATGCTTTTTAGCATATTACTCAGTGTTCGTGGTTGTGTCTAAGGACGAGTGTCCAACTAGAGATACATATCTGAACTACGTTTCCTTTGGGCCGGCATCGAACTCCGCTATTGATCCACTTACCCCGAAGTACCTAAGGCTAGGTACCAGTTTTGTTGAAGCCCGTCTGACAGAGATGTCACTCTTTTAGGATAATTTGGCATTCACTAATAGTATTTGACAAAAAGGGGCTAATATCGTGGCTGGTCGAAGACTCGTATCATAATAGTAATGTCAATATTATTTCACTGCGGCCCATCAGGAATGGACTCCGGCCTAGTGAATACCGGAGTTTAGTTGTGCCTCAATTCTAACCCCGAAGAATGGTAATTATCATTATCCGCCTTCCAGCTCTTCATAACCATGCGCAGGAGGCGATGGGTTTAATCCATACTTGATTTCTACTGAAGCATTAATTAGCAGTGAAAGCCCAGGAATGCCTATTTCGTTGAACACTTGACTGGACACTCTCACATGCGTTGAGCGAAGTTGCGCAATGACATCTAGTGTATGTCTGAGAGAAGACTCTGGAATTACACCAAACTCATGGTCATTGAACTCAAAGATTTGTAGCACTCATTGTTTCCATGAGAAATATTGTTTTCAAGACACTTTCCACGATCAATCTATCCCGTGGGATCATTGAGGCTTTGGCTCCTTGAGTATTGCGGCTTGGAACGCCACCAGCTCGTGGCGGTTAGTTTGGCCAACGACAATAATCACACTGACGGGCGGCAATTTATTTTTCATATGAAAGCAACAAATGAAGCCTTATAGTTCGCTCTAAAATTCTGGTCAAACACATATCCAGTTAGGAAATTCTTTCTCACGGACCCTTGGAGTTCTACCTACGGTTCAATCGTGTCTTCCTCGTCTACCAGTTGAGGCTCAAAGTAAGGTACCAATTAGGAATGAACCAAAAGACCGTGTTCAATAAGTATCGCTTCTCATACAATGCAGTGCAAGACTTGCTCATTATCTTTGGCTCTCATGTGCAAATATGTGATCATCGTGAGTCTAAAAGAATCTTGTTGATTTTAGTACTGAAAATGTTGATCGCATTATCCAAGACATGATACTTAACCTTTCCTTTCATCGGAGATCGAAAACTGCAGGATGCTGAAAGCTGAGTGGCGCGACTATTGATAAGATGTCTCAAACATCGAGATAAGGATCCAGTTAGAAATATCGTCCATGTCACGTGCAATCATCCTTTACTGGAGAGTATTGTGTCATTTTTTGCACTCGTATTCACCCAAGTTCACGCAACTTTACCGTTAAAAATCTAAACTTTTTAAGACCATGGACGCCAGCCTTCTACCTCTCAACGACCAAATCGCACGTTTTCGCGAAGCAATAGAATGCAACAAAACGCTTATGTCAGTTTTGTCGCGTGCGGCTAAGATGAAACTCCCCAATTGGTACCTGGCCGCTGGTGCACTCACGCAAACTGTCTGGAACGTTGTGACAGATCGAGACCCCGAGCAAGGCATAAACGACTACGATCTGATTTACTTTGATGCATCAGATCTATCATGGGAAGCTGAGGATGCTGTCATTCAAGAGGGAAAGAAGACTTTCGAGGACATTCCCGTTGAAGTCGAAATTCGCAACCAAGCACGAGTGCACCTTTGGTATGAAAAGAAGTTTGGCAAACCATGCCCTCAACACCATTCCACCGAAGCTTCCATCAGTACGTGGGGAACAAATACGGCACTCATTGCTATCCGACTTAAGGATGACGGGCAGTGGGATATTTTTGCGCCGTGGGGATTCTCAGATATGTTCAGACTTATCGTTCGCCCGAATCAGTTGATCATGACGGAGGAGGCATACAATAAAAAGATCAAGCGTTGGATAGAGGTCTGGCCTGAGTTGACAATCATGCCTTGGAAGTGAGGTGCTTGGTCGAATTTGACGAGGACTGATCAAAATCATTCAATATCTTGTGGTTGATAACAAAAGTCACTCGGCCCGGCGATATTAGACTAGATTCATAGAAAATTCATTGTTTTCGAGCCATTGTGGCGATTCTATATAGAGAATCCCCTCAGACTTCCACCTTGGGTCCCACATACACCTTGTTCGCCAATAAGAAATAGTAGATGGTAGAAAGAACTGCGATTCCGCCCGTCATCAACGGGGCATAGTTCATAGTCGCTGCTGTGACAGGAGTTTGTGGTGGCCACAAGCTAAAAAACCAGATGATGAGAATGAATATGCACGCAAAAATGTTATTGGCGATTCCGAGCATGCCTGGGATGTGCCAAGGGCCCCATTCGAGAACTTGGCCATCGCCAGCTATGTTTCTAATCCTGTAGTCCTTGTCGCACCGACGGTATAAAAGGAGGATTGCCGGCATAAAGTAGGATGCGTACAGCCCTGAAATAGCGACTGAGATGATGGCGTTATAAACTACCTCAGAGCCAAGGTTGATTAAGCCGATAAGGCATGAAATAAGACAAGTGATCGAAATGGACCATACAGGCATGTTGGTTCTTCTCTCAACCTGTTACCTGTTAGTTAATTCGCGAATCAAACGCGACCGTCATATCATGGAGTTTACCTTGGCAAGTGTGCTCGAGAATGGCAGGGCATTATCGCGAGCAAAAGCCCACAACATGCGTGATGTTGAGGCAATAACGCCAACAGTTGCAGACAGAGTCATCACGATGATCAAAGAGGCCATTCCAGCTGTTCCTCCGATGGATCCTGTAGCCTGGTAAAAGATCTCAATGAAAGGATATCCAGTTGGAGACTCGATTGCTGCGTCAATGTCGGTAGCACTGTAGAGCATGGCAATGATCATGCCAAAGCCCAAAATTCCATTGATAGTGATGCTGCCCATAATAGATCGAGGGACTATTAGCGATGGATTTCTGACTTCTTCGCACATCTATAAGTTGGGTTAACCAGAAGCTCACTAGCAGCAGATAGATATTCTTCCTTACGTGAAAAGAGCAGTCGACACCTAGCAATGTATTAGTTATGTGTATGATTATGAACACCATTCTCATCAAGCTTACCAGTGAATGAGAAAACGCAGCCCAATAGTCCAACAAACCAAGAAAGACCTTGTGTAGGCCACATGCCCTCATTTCGGAACTCGGTAAAAACCTCAGAGCCGTTGTCGTTATCGCGGAAGACCAGGAGGGTGATAAGAATCGCAAAGAACCCGACCAGATGCAGGATCAATATCATCCCCTCTAGTATAGGAAGTAAAGCGCTGACGACCGTGTTGATGATGATCGCAACCAACACACACATCCAAATCATCAAAGTCCCATGCCATGTTTGTGCGTTATAAGAAGGGGTGGTGAACGTAACAAGACCCTGAATCATGGTGGCAGTAAGAAAACCAGCTGCTGCAGAGGTTCCCTGCCAACCTGCCAAGTTCATCCAACCTGTGATGTAACTAAGATACTTGGAGTATCGTGGAGGTGACAGCATTGCGACCCAGTGGTATTGACCAGCAGCCATTGGAGCGATGGACACAAGCTCGCAAAGAGTGGCGAACGAACTCAAAATACCAATCCAGACGAATAGATAGCCGTAGATAATTCCAGCGCTTCCTCCATTGCTCAGACCGGGGGCAAAGTTCATAAGAGTTCCCTCCCACGTCACGAGAACAGCGCAGCTGAAGCCCAAGATGGTCCAGCCACCAAAATTCCGCTGCGCGGAGACGTGTGTCAGCTCTAATGCATGGATGATACGTCGAGGTGAATATTACCTTGAGGACTGATTTCTTGCCGAGTTTGGCCAATTGCTCGTTATCCAAATGGTCTTGATCGCTGCATGAAGAGACATCCTCAATCGTGGGGCGAGCGTTCTTGCTTGCGCCCATATCACCGAGTTCGAATTGGGAAGCCATATTAAGAGCGAGTGGCTTGAAGCGCCGGCCGATATTAATTGCAGATGAGACAACAATGATGCGCAGTAGTCGCTGCAATAGACATCGAAGGTGTGGCTCTTAATATGAGGAGATTAGGGAACGTCAATGAAAAGCCCACGGGTTCCAAAAGTTAAATACCATCTGTGGGATTCGGCATGGTCTTATGACAAGTCCCGACTGGCTGCGGTGGACTTGGCATGCTTATTGCATTAATCCTTGATCAACCCTGGACATGTATATGTGGACACTCGAGAAACCGCTGTTGGCGCTACGTCTAAGTAGGGAGGTACGTTGCGAATGCATGAGACATGCACGTTGGCTCGAACTGAAACCCCCAAGCAGTGGTCATTACAGTGGATATGGTCGTCGCCAGCTCTATCCCTGCTATCTGACCATTATTAGCCTGTCCCCTGTCTTCGATTCATTACAGTGAGTAGCGTGCATTTTACCACGCAAAGCCCTCACGCAATCGATTAGATCTATGAGTGAGTTTTCTTTGCACGAGGTACGACGGTTGAAAATTACATATCAAGTAAAACTGGACGCAGCGTTTTCTCTTGGCATCAATCTCTCGAGGTGGGATCGACAAGGGCTTCCTGGCTATTTTGTCTGGCTATATCCCACAGACTACCAGGTACATGATCTGTCACATTGTTCGGGAGCTTCTTCGTGTTCCCAGGACCAGCCTTAGTGGTCAACTCATAGGCCTCTGGCCGACCAGATGCCGAAGAGGCTAAAGTAGCACCAACTCTTGACTTTATTCCCCTGGTTGTAGTGCCACTTTTGCTGTTGCTGCTTTTGCTCATTGCCCCAAATAAATCTCCAGCTCCTAATTGCCCCGAATCCAGGCTTTTCAAGAACCTCCAAAAGAATGGAATGCAGGTTGTCGTGATGCTGACGCACTGGATGACCTGAATTATTATACTTGGCTTCCACATGTCGAACATGGGATTTGCCGAATTGACCGCGCGTTGGTAGTAGTACATGTGACACACAACGGGAGGTATTGTGCTTTTGTTGTCAGCCTCTTGGTGCTACATGTTTCGTTTCATGTCAGTCGGGAAATACGTACAGAACGCGACACCCAAACACGCCAATCACCATGGCTTTTGTGCCCGGTGGCATTTGCAAAGCAAGAAGCATTTTAACGATGATGCCTGCTATGAACAGATCGGTCAGAATATTGACGACGTTGACGTAAATCCAGAACGCGACCTGCGATAGAGTCAGGTAGAGCTCGAGGTGAAATCCAGCTCGTCACGAACCATATTGATGCATTTGCCATTGATATAATCCCAAGTTCTTGGCAATGAGCAAGCAAACCCCCTCACTATGATTGAGGACAGCGCCCAGCATCCGACGAAGATTTCGGTGGGCAATATTCGCTTGTGGGACAAAGGTGTCATGTTTCTGATGGTCGTCGTGGCAGAAATCTTGGTCAAGGATAAAGCGAGAATGAAAAGGATGTCGGATGCAGATTGAGCCTATCAATGGTTATATAAAGACTCAATCATAGACAATAGGGCTTTTGTTTACCTTCAGTATAGTCGGTTCTCGAGCAGAGATATCTTGTAGCTTTCCCAGTCCATTGGCACCTTGGGAGTACACCGCTGTCGACTGTCCGATCATCAAGATCTATAAATTGTTAGCAAGCCTTTAATTTGGCCTGAACTGCCACTCTGAGGAACAGAAAAAGGTTCAAGCTTACCATTGCCAGGAAAATGATCAGATCGTCCAACTTGTACAGGCTCGATAACTTCGGCTTCCTCACAGTGGATAATCGTGTAAGGATTCGTATTAGCACAGAAAATATCGAAATGACCATGAGGATCAGTGATACCGCCCGTATGAGCGGCGACTTATTGGTAGCTGTCTCATGCTCACGCGGGGAAAGCATCTTGAAGATGTTTTGGCCACGTAGAGCAACAGCCCTTATCCTGTTGAAGATTTGTATGCGTAGTTACAGTTCAAGTGCCATGCGACAGTCGCAAGGTGTAAAAACGAACGGGTGACAGGTGATGACTAGCCGTTAGATACATGACGTGCTAGTCATTAAAACAATGCGCCTCGATGATCCTTTGTTGCGGACACTCCACAATCCCAACTAACAACGGTTTTGCAGTTTTGCAAGGAGCGGTAGTCCAGGACGAAGGCCGAGTTGTTTCCGTGTTGATCGTCAATGTTGACTCCTTAAATCACAGGGAGAGTTGGTTACTGGGCTGTTCTTCAGGGTAACCCATTAACCGGCATGTAAAGCTTGTTCTACGAGTGCCGCGGGAAGGGTCGGGTCACATAACAGGATCATGACCTGGAAAAGTCCCGTTAGACCAGCTTCAAAGTTACTCACGACAAATAAGCGCTGATTCGGAACCGAATGTCCTTCTTCTTCAAGGCTGGGCTCAATTGATATCACTATCTAGCTGCATATACTGTCAGTGTCTTTCAAGGGATATCCTTCCAGACTTTTCTGCAGAGGGCTGGTCTCATGCTATTCTGGGTCCGATGTGGGTTGACTATCGCACGTCCCGCGTCGTTGTTGGGCGTAAATTTTACGGGAAGGGCGGGATCGGCATCCGGCAGTCCGCTCTGTCGATCATGGGGCTTAAAGACCAATCATGTACTTTGGAAGGGCCGAGACCGCAATGTTAATCTACTACCTGGTTGGACGCCACGTAGCATCGGATGCCAGCCGCGTTTCGGCAATGCCTCCATTTGTCTTGTATGCAACGTCCAGGGGTTGCAAGTCGAGGCATTTTGCTCCTCAACATGTGATTTACAGTTCATCGATCCGTAATTTGTGGTCTTTAAGCGAGGATAAGACCATCAGAACGCAACAGGCATGGTTCGTAGCTAGAGATTATTTTGACTGCCTTTCATATTAAAGTTTATTATATCTTGACCATTCAATTCAACCGTTGGGAAATTTACCGCGGTATGCGCGGTAATTTACAAACAATGACAGCTAATCATTGCAGGGGCATAGGTGAGCATGTCCATTGCACTTCAGAGAGAAGCAATACCATTGATAGTAAACCAAGATCGTCTAAAGCCGTAGTCCTATAGACTATTAACAAAATTTATACCACCCTATGCAGTTCACCTTGATTCAGTTAAATGCACTTGGTAACCTACAAGATACGCGACTATCAGTCTCGGTTTGAGCTTTTTATGCTTTATCCATTCCACAAACTAGAGATATGCAATTATCCCTAGAAAATCTAAGGTGAACCTTGCAACTGTGCTTTAGGGTTTATCAGTTCGTGACCGTGTGCATGTTAAAAGGCATAATATATGGAGGGAAGCAGATTGCACCGGAACGACTTTTCAGTAGACAAGGCAGGGGTTTCTAGGCACCTGCCACTTAAGTTAGCTTGGGCCGGTAAAGAAAAAGTGCCGGGAGTACCGACGCTTGGCAGGCTCCGGGATTTAAGCTCAGCGACCCATGTCAAGGATGAGCCGCCTCAATAAGGGACCACGCCAAGAGTTAACCCAGAAGCTGCAGCGAGCCGATGTACAAATGCATGTTTACTCGATTACTGACCTTTTTTTGCCTAAAAGATATAGTGTCCGTTGCTTTCTTTGAGCCTTTTTATGCATATATGAAATGTATAATGCCTCGTTGCTTTTTGTGCTCTAGCAATATCACAGTGGCTTATATAATCACCGTGTCCCAGTTCCAAATGAATTAAATTGAAAAATAGAGGCATAGTTCTCCCAAATCAAGCCGAGATTTTGTGCAAGACACGACACTGGCACTAAGGCATAGCGTTGTTGTGGTTATTATAAATATGTATTAGACAAATCAAGATATGATTGGAAAGGCAGAAAGGATCTCGTTTTTGTCCGAAGCAGTGATCAACATGCGCCAAAGTTGGCAAACCACATAGATGTCAATGATTTATCGAGCAGGATATCTTTTTCTTTCTATATATCCCAACTCTGCACTTCTTGGCATGTGAATTATGACTGCTCTTCTGATAGTATGAACCCCACGGAAACAAAAACTATTCATAGCAAAGGGCTAATGTCAGCCAAGTTTTGCGCTGGATTAAAGGGCTTTTTTGCTTGTGTGTGCTAATATCCGACGTACGGATCTGAACTTACTGTCCTAATTAAAGAGTTGCTCGGCGATACAAAGCGTGTCGAGCATCTACGAAGGATTAGAATGAGCAGATAAGAGAGGTTTTATAGCGCCTTGATGGATTTCGTTGTAGTTGTGTCTAAAACTCATTTTATAGGTATTGAGCGACACATCCCTCTACGATGGTCAAGACCTGGGGATTGGACTAATCAAAGCAGGCAAATCAGCTGATAAAGACAGAGCTCATACTATCGTTGCTATAGAAGGTTTTCAGCCAACTATACTGCTTATATCAGACAGCTATACTGCGATAGAAGTAGACCAGTCATACATGAGAAACAGCCTTCTATTTACCTGTCGTAAACTCTTTGTAGACTTCTGGCTTAAGTAAGGCGAGTGGCCCTTTGGATGTGGTCAGTCCCGGGAAAAAGAAAAGCCGCCAGTAACTCAGAACGTTAATGGACGGAAGTTGTTGATTGGCTTCGGTCTTATCACGGATAACACATAATCGAACTTTATGGATATTAACGAGATTCATGATAAGGAATGACTGGTACAAGAAGTTCTCCCCAAATTGGTCGTCCTAGAATCAAGCGCCATTCTTGTCAGCGGCATACGATGTCCCTCCTTGACGCCTAATCTCGTCCATAACATCCATCACTCGAATTGTCTCTGCCCAGGGCATCACAGAACTCTGCGACTTATCAGCCAAAACATCAAGAGCCACACTATCGGCCATAAATTGATACCCTCTTCCTGGGACCCTATAATCGTGATACTCCCCTTTGCCCCTCTTCAGTTCTGGCGCTCCTGGCTCTCCGGCAAAAGCTGGATAGACGGTAAATCCTTCGGGTGCTGAAGCACACGGCCCGTGGACCTCGATTGTGCCTTTCGTGCCGCGGATGCGAGCAAGAAGGTCTGGGTTGCTATTTGCATTGGTTGTCGAGGTGAAAACTCCTTGTCGGCCGGTTGAAGGATAAGTCAGGATGCCACTGGTAGTGACCTCGATACCCTTCCAGTGTGACTGCGACGCAAGAATAGTAGGAAACTCTGATTTTCCTGGAGTTCCGGGATCCAAAGCCAACATGATCCAGGTCAGGGCATAGACTCCTAGATCAAGTAATGAACCAGCCCCTAGATCTGGGTTTCTATATCTCGAGGTCTCGGGAAAGTTGGCAATATCCTGCAACACGCCAAACTCGGACGACGCGTGAAACACATCCCCAATAACCTTGTCCTGGTGCACGAGTTTCTGGATGTGCTTCACCAAAGGCCGATGTCGCAGCCACATGGCCTCGGCGACATATACCCGATTCTCCCGGGCCGCTTCAAGAACCTCTCTTGCGTCGTGTGCGTTCAGCGTGAACGCCTTTTCACAGAGGACTGGCTTATGCACTGCGATGGCATCAAGGCAGTTTTGCTTATGAAAGGCGTGAGGCGTGCCGATATATACAATATCGACATCCGGGTCGTTATAGACTTCGCGATAAGACCCATAGATGGAAGGCTTGCTCCCAGGGCAGTATTGAGTTGCGAAAGCCTCGCCTTTTTCAACGGACGAACTGCCGATGGCTTGGACGACATGGCGCACGGGTGCTTCGGGGCGTGAGAGCAGTAGATCAGCCACGAACCAGGACGAGATCATGCCGGTCGCTATTCTTTGTTAGCTGTGTCGGCGCAGCGATATTGAGTATATCGTACCTACTATGCCCCAGCGGACTGTGGGGGTCTCGGATATGGCCATTGTGTGCCAGTCAATTATTTGGTCGAATGGGTGAGTAAATGCTGGAGATAAACAGAATGTACATATAAGCACTACGGTTTCTGCGATGGATGCCAGTGGTCGGTTGTCAGTGGTAAGCTGTCGAGCCGCCAAGCCCTCTTTATATTCCCCTCAATGCTAGGTGAGATAAGCCTAAAAGGATAAGCTCTGAAAAGGTAACAACGGAAAATAGCGCCGTAATCTACTTGAGGAGTCATCTCTTACAGAAACCGCCGAATGCCGAAAAGCCATGGCGGGGAAGGGAAGTCAACCCCGCAAAATGATGTAGGTGGTAACACCCTCCGCTTCAAAGTCATCATATCATCACATGTTCCTTTGGCTCGCAGTGTTTGTCGTTCCGGCTTTTTCCAATATTTCTTACGCAATTGTGGACAGACTTGTTTCCGGTTATGAAAGAAAAAGCCATCTGTGGTTAAAAGACTGAACCGTTTTGTTTGCAGGAGAAAGTCTAGGCTCTAAACGATCTAGGATATCATATTATGCAGCTGGGATGGTAAATCATGTTATATATCTGGCCCAATAGTATTCGGTTTCGAGGCGGCTTCTAGTAACAATGAGTGGCCTGATGAACGAGGTCATGTTCATAAATGTCTTATATGGCTTTTGAATCACACCAACTTCGGTGCTCAATTGGTGTGAAGCCCACATTCTATCTACATTACTTGGAGTAGGGGTGTCTATAGAACGAAACTTGTGGAAGTTGATAGCTTTGGTTTGGAACTAAGACCTTTCGCTGGAAGGTTTCCTGGGAACATTTGATGTTTTTACGCCACTCATCTACAGCGAGGGGGATCAGCCATTACTCAGCTGCGAGAAAAGATCGATAAGAAGCATGGCTATAATTTACATGCAGGTAAACTACAAGAACAGGCTTTCAGGAAAGGATCTTCATAGTACATGTCACTTAGGTAGAGGGCCTCAAATATTATTACTACTGCGCTCGCGCGCAACTTAGCCATGCCCTGCGGGTGCTTTCTTAAGTCCGGAAGTGGCTATAGCAGAGTCTAGGTCTTAAAATTGTTTAATAAATAATGGTTTCACAGCTTTCAAGGCTCGTACGGCAGCGTGTGTGAGTGACAGTAGGTCAGAGTTCTGGCCGTGGTGTTGATCGAGAATATGCTGGTATTTCCCTTGAGAAATAAGTCTAACAGACTGTGAAAGGCAGAAAAACTCTATTTGGTATTAAAAAAAGGCCTCGAATTAGAGGCTGGTGATAACATTGCAACTAGGGCTGTAGGTAAGAGGTGCGTGTTGTATCAAGGGTGCTTAGCGGGGAACGCCGCTGCGAGCAAACAACTCGAGTATTTGCTTTAATGCTTATTCTTCATATACGGTACTAGCCTCAAAGCCTTGATAATGTAGAAAAAGGCGACCCGACAGTTGTTCTCGTACACGTAGCGAAGAAGAGATCAGCCGAGCGACCATGCTGGGCTTAGGGTAAGCCAGTTAGTTCTGTTCCGGTGTTTTCCGCCGCTGTCAACTAACAAATACAATATCTACAACGCATCCACCCACCTTGAGTTTTGACAGGTAGACCAGGCAGAGCCTCCAATATTCAATGCCTTTTTACATGTAACCCTGACCCAGGTTTTAACCAAGGAAACAAGCTCATTTACACATAAGCGCGAGCGGGTGTCCCGTCGCACCGCCTAGCCCACAATTAGCCGCGATGGCGGAGAAGTGCCATTATTATCAAGAGGAGGGCCAATGAGAAACCCCTTGATTGTTGTACATCAGCACAAGGATCGGGCCCAGAGAAGACTCTCTTAACTTGCGTCTAAACTTTGCCAGGTAATGGCGACAATCTCTGAAATCAGCTGTACTATTTGGACCCATGGATAATCAAGACATCGAGAACTTCGAATACTTCAAAAACCCGTGACTGCTGTTACATCAGCGTCATCCGTTTCAACTGGAACTTGATTGAGCTGAAAAGGGAAGGGCTGTGCCGCCAGTTACCAGAATGGAAGGATGCTGAGTGCATGCACTTTGCTTCGCTACTTCCTATCATTGGGTCTTAACAACGTGATAGCCTGAGGAGCCCAGCAATACCCCGCTCGATTTCTCGGGCTTATGCGGCTCTTTCGTCCATCATTCATGTCCCAGAAACTAAGATACAAGAGATCCGCCTCCACTTGTTTCGAAGCTAGTCCTTGTTCTTCTAAGCCTTGGCCAAAGATCACGCCATTCACGGTTCCTGCAAACTCCAGGGAGATGCGGCTCCTTCAACGCTTGTCAGATGGCAAAATCCGACTCACCCACGATCTCGCCGACGAGAAGCTTCCCGATTATGCTATCCTCTCGCATACGTGGCTGGTCGGCGACAAGGAGGAAGTGGACTTCGATGATATGGAGCGAGGAAATCCCAAGGCGAAAGTTGCTAGCTGGCTCAAGATTAAATTCTGCGCAGAACAAGCATATAAGGATGGCTTGGAATACTTCTGGGTGGATACATGCTGTATCAACAAACAAAGCAGCGCCGAGCTTCAAGAGGCAATTACAAGTATGTTCGCCTGGTACCGTAATGCTACAAAATGCTACGCCTATCTATCGGATGTTTCGGTCGTCGGATCCCGCGAGACGAATAGCAAGTCGCCCTCTTGGGAATCGGCTTTTCGCCATAGCAGATGGTTCACTCGAGGCTGGACTTTACAAGAGCTTATTGCCCCGCAATCGGTTGAGTTCTTCTCTGCTGAGGGAACACGGCTTGGCGATAAAAAGTCTCTTGAGCGCTGCATTCATGAGATAACTGGAATCCCGTATCAGGCTCTACGAGGGGATTCCTTGGCCACCTTCAGCGTCGCAGAGCGATTTACATGGACAGAAAACCGGCAAACAAAGCGCAAAGAAGACAATGCCTACTGTCTACTTGGAATCTTCAGTGTATTCATGCCACTTATTTATGGCGAGGGAGATCATGCATTTATCCGGCTGCGGGAGGAGATCGACAAAAAGCATGCGGAGAATGCCAAACTGGAAGAAATCTTGTCCGCTCTGCCAATTGCCTCTGAGGCAGCCTTCAACTCACTCAACAATCAGCATGAGCCGACATGCCTTTCCAACACAAGGTCAGAGTTGTTGGCATACATAACCGAATGGGCTGATAGTACTGATGACAAATGCATTTTCTGGCTAAACGGAATTGCTGGCACAGGCAAGTCCACCATCGCTCGTACAGTCGCCCGTGACTTGTACGACCACGGAATCTTGGGAGCAAGCTTCTTCTTTTCCAGGGGGGGTGGCGATCTGGGGAATGCGAACAGACTGGTCACAACTCTTGCTCGGCAGTTGGCCAGCAGGGTACCAGCGGCAAAACACTACATTTGTGATGCAATCTCAGAGCAACCGGACATTGCCGAGCACTCACTCCGAGATCAGTGGGAGCAGTTGATTCTCAATCCTCTCTCTAACCTGACCCGCTCCGCCTGCCCGCATACAGTTGTGATGATCCTTGACGCCCTTGATGAATGCGACAGTGAAAAGGATATTCGCGTCATTCTTAGAGTCTTAGCCACTGCCAGGACCCTTAACGTCATAAAGTTGCGGATCTTTATCACAAGCAGACCAGAGATCCCCATTCGCCACGGTTTTGCCATGATACCAGATGTGGAACAACAAGTCTTTGTACTCCACGAGATCTCTCCAGACTTGGTTGATCGAGATCTTAGCCTCTACTTTCGGGACAGCTTCTTTGTCATTAGAGAAGAACGTGGCTATACAGACGATTGGCCTGACGGAGGGACCATCAAACGCCTGGTTGATAACTCATGTGGTCTCTTCATCTGGGCCTCGACTGCATGTCGTTTCATCCGCGAAGGGAGACGTCTTGCATCGAAGCGAATATCTACTCTCCTCAATGGCCATCGCTCGGGTGCAGGACCAGAACAGCAACTCGACCAGATATATATTTCTGTTCTTCAAGACTCTATTCAACAGGACTATAACGAAAAAGAGAAAGCAGAACTCTACGACATTCTACGAGAAGTTCTTGGGAGTATAGTAATTCTATCCTCTCCTCTCTCTATGCAGTCACTGGCAAATCTTTTGAGTATGCCACTGCGCGACGTTCAAGATACACTAGCCGACCTGCACACCATATTCAATATCCCTCGTCAGCCGTCTCGTCCACTTCGCTTACATCATCCCACCTTTCGCGACTTTCTCCTTGACAAGACTCGATGCAAGGATCCTGATCTTTGGGTAGATGAAAAGGAAGCCCACCAAACATTGGCCGACAGCTGCATAGCACTCATGTCAAAGAAGCTCAAGACTAATATCTGTGGCCTCGGATCGCCAGGAACCTTCGTCAAGGATGTCAACCCTGGTCACGTTCAACGGTGTCTTTCTCCAGAGCTTCAGTACGCATGTCAATATTGGGCTGAGCATTACCAAAAGAGTGGAGCCCGTCTTACCGATGGCGATCGAGTTCATCGCTTCCTGGAAGAGCAAATTCTTCATTGGCTTGAAGCTATCAACTTGATAGGCAAGAGCTCTGAAATGACGAGTATTATACGCTTGTACCATTCTTTGCTTGTAGTAGGTACTCGCATCTAACCCGAAATTAACTTATTGACAAAATATTCCAGCCTGCCGAGAACAAGCGCCAGATGGCATTCGTAGGAGACGTTAGACGTCTTATTTTCACCTTCCAGTCCATACTCAAGCAGGCACCTCTTCAAACCTACTGCGCTGCTCTTGTATTCATCGCACCCACCAACTCCCTCAAAGGCCACTTCCAGAGCCAGCTTTATCCCTGGATTAAGGATCTGAAGATTGCCGAGGCGAATATTCCACAAGCAAAGGACGAGACGTTATATGTCAACGACCTAGTATTCACTCCTGACAACGCACAAATCGCTTCAGGATCAGCTACTAGTGTGGCCAGGCTCTGGGATGTAGAAACACGCGCGGCACTTCGCAAATTCGAGGGGGCGAAAGAACAGATCAGCTCCGTTACGATATCTCCAGATGGAAAATTGATTGCCGGAGGTTCAGATGATTTTACTGTCTTGGTCTGGGACCTGGAAACAGGGTCAATGCGTTATACACTCAAAGCTCATACGCGTTGGGTTAACTCGGTGATCTTCTCTCCAAATGGAAAATTGCTTGCATCAGGGTCTATGGATGAAACTCTGGCGCTTTGGGACGCTGAAACTGGACGAGCTGCTGGATGATTCGACAACCAATCTAGCTGCGTCAACGATGCCACTTTCTCCCCCGACGGATCAATAATTGCAACAGCTTCTTTCGACCAGGTTGTTCGACTCTGGGACATCTCGAGTGGAGAGATTACTATCATTCTCGATGGCCACTCAGACTGCGTTAACTCGGTCAAGTTCTCTCCAGACGGAAAGCAAATTCTCTCTGGATCCGACGATATGACCATCAGACTTTGGAACACAGCTACTGGAACCGGAAATGTGACCCTCAAAGGACATACCATGAGAGTCAGGGCGGTTGCATTCTCTCTGGATGCTAGTATTATCGTGTCTGGGTCTGATGACAAGACCGTCAAGATCTGGGATACAGTCAGCGGTGCCCAATTGCATACGCTGACAGATCATACCAGCGGCATCAATGCGGTTGCATTCTCGCCCAACGGTCAACTGTTTGCATCATGTTCATTCGATGACGAAGTTCGTCTTTGGGACGCGAAGACTTGGACACCAATTGGGAAACTCGAGGATTTTGAAGAAGATGATCTCTCCAGCTCTGGTGACATGATGGATAGTATTCATCTCGAACCACTGACTGTAGCGAGCAGAAATCTCAAAGGCCACTCAGAGAGAGTTACTTGTTTGGCTGTCTCGCCCAACGGACAACTTCTCGCATCTGGTTCACAAGACGGCACAATCAAACTTTGGCTGATAGAGGGAGTAGAAGTTCGGAATCTCGAGGTTCAACCAAGTGCTATTAATCATCTAGCATTCTCGCCAGACAATCATCTAGTCGCGTGGGCCTCAACTGACGGAAGTGTCGGCTTATGGGATACGGTAACAGGCGATGCACGTCGTCTAGAAGGCCATTCTGATGACGTTTCCCTCGTGCTCTTTTCACCAGATGGAAACTTCCTGGCTTCGTGCTCCGCTGACGCCACGATCAGAGTTTGGGTTGCCACAACAGGCGAGCCTTGGGGCACACTTCGTGGACACTCTGCAACAGTTACAGATATCGCTTTCTCACCAGATAGCCATTTCATCGTGTCATGCTCCGTAGATGGGACAGTACTCCTTTGGTACCTAGCAACCCAAACAATCTTTTCAACGCTTAGAGGCCACTCGGGTGTCGTCAACTCTGTTGTATTCTCATCGGACGGGGATCAAATTGTATCTTGTTCAGATGATAGTACGATCAGATTCTGGAGCAAAGATGGAACGGCAGCCGATCCAATTAAATATGCCTCGGCACAGTTAAGCTCTGTTGCGTTATCGCCAGACAACCGTATGGTCGCATCAAGTTCAGATGACCAAACAGTCAGGCTTTGGAACTCAGAGACCAAGTCTGCTCAAGGCTTTTACGAAGCTCATATTCCGATTGACAAGGTCTCCTTCTCTCGCAATGGTCAAAGCATTGAAACCAATAGGGGAGTTGTCGCACTTGATTCTTTTTCTCCTTCTTTTCCTTCTCTTTCTTTGAATCGTCCATTTGCTCTCTTTGTAACTCAAGATTGGCTCAAGAGGGACACAAAGAAAGCCGTTTTTATCCCTGATGAATACCATCCCACTGTTATAGCTACTCAAGGCAAAGCAATGATAATGGGACATTCATCTGGAAGAATTTCTTTTATTCACTTTTAGTTTACCGTTACGAATTACGAAGATACCACGGGTCGGGGATGGAAAATACGAGGGGTTTTCTTTCATCGTTTTGGAGGCAGGATGCTTTAATAGTATGCAAATGTAAACAGTTTCACCTACAAATTGTAATCCTGGGCGATATTTACCACTTTTCCTCGCGTCTGGCCCCCGTCTTCTGAGCAATCAATGATTCTTTCCTTCAAAATGGTGTCGAGTACTTCCTTTTGATATAATTTATCTCCTTTCCATATCACGAGACGATAATGTGGGAATGTCGTATTCGTAACTTGTTCGACAAACGATTGTCGACTAGAACGATAGGAGCGCATAGTCACGAGTATTGAATCCAGATCACTGGAAAGAAGTTTTTGCCTACGTATTTCTGAGTTACCCTTGATGGCAATCCCATGATGTAAAGATCTCCGATAGCCAGGCATCATCAAATGTGTCCATCGACATAAGACCCCCGAACGTGAGATCTCCAACAGCAGGCTCAGTAGATGCTTGGATGCCAGTATCGTAGTTACCCCCTACTTCAGACTCCTCAAATGCCCCTTTCCATAGTGCTGCAGCATGACTCAGCGTTCTAGAAGTCCTAGCGAAGAAGTCGTCACCGTCACTATGTAGGCTGACCGTGCGAGGGACGAATTCCATAACCTCAACGCCACGCTCTAGAACCTGTATCAAATCAATAGCCTTTCTTAAAGCAAAGCGGTCCCATGCTGGGTCTTCCGTCATGTATATACGGTATAAGATGTGAGTGCATCGCCCAAATTGTAGCATTGGGGCTAGTGGCATTGCCCATACATCTTCAGCAGCAAAGGAGAACCAATTATCTAAGCCCTGCTTTATCACCTCAATGCAGGCGTATATGCAATCTGTTTTGCCAAAATCTGACAGCCCTGATTTCATGTTGAGACAAGATGAGTTCATGACTGGTATACTGTTGACCATCATGTACGCATTGTGAAGATAAGACTGAACAACCTCTAATATGCTATTAGTTCCAATACACATACTCTCGACATGGCATTACTGAACTTACTGTTACTTAAGAGCTCTTGGGATAGTTGTTGTTTCGTAACATCAAGCTTTGTGATTAGGGACTTGACGTATAGGACAGGAGGCGTTTTTGGTTGATCTTCCGATGACGCGAGGTGAGCTGGCGGGACTGCAAGAAGCAAATCATCCATGATCCTAGATACTTTGATGATAGTAACTAGTATTTCATCACCAGGCGTTTCAGGTTCATCTATTAGGTGTTGTAGGTGTTCTTCCATGTGAGGGGTCCAACGCATCGGTTGCACTTTGAGAAGAGAGGCAATGCTGTGATAGTGTCAGTCGTCTGTCTCAAACCCAAGCAGGCTCAAACATAAGAGTACGTACGATGAACAGACCGAAAAACAGGCCAATGTAGCTCGGCGCTCTTCATTCGTACGAGAAGACACCGGGGGCTTATTCCGAATTGGAGACCCAAATGCTGCGTATGTGTCTGTTTCCATACAATGACTTGCTCGGTTCGGGCGGTCAAGGCGAAGATCAGTGACCAGCGACATTGCAAGGCTTGAGTAGGCACCCAGGAACCTTTTACCCTCCATACACTTCAGGCCCCTGAGAAGGTCAGCTATTTATCGACTTGGGCTTTGAGTAAAGAGATTAGCAACCTACCAAGCAAGGTACACTGTCAAGCCTAACAACAGATCGAGACTGCGTTCCAGATCAACCAGCAGCTTTTTCGCCAGGATCTCTCGTACCCTTTTGTTCAGCTGTTTTCTTTCAGATGTAGATTTGGCACAGGCCAAGCGTATGTTGAGCCATAGAAACGGTCGATTGAATTGTAGCTGAGCAACACTGTTTTCGAGATAGAAGATTTAGTAAAATACATTTAGTTGAAGAACGTTGTGTTCATTACTCACGTAGTGCCAGGGGCGATGTAGACTAATGGCAGCCACCTAAGGTAATGGCATTGGAACTGACCAAGGTACCAGTTTTCTTGGTCGAGCACTGAGTCTGGGCCGCTGGGAACATTGGCAGCATGAGACGCCGGAGCCGTTGTCGAGGCCAGCGGCTGATCGAATTTAATACCAGGTAGAGTCGATGACACTATGCCTTCTGGTAAATTCCCCGCTGAGAGATTTCCAGATTGTGCTATATAGTGTGACTCGACAGTGATGCTATCTTCATTCAAATGGGTCGACTCGGGTGTGGGGGATTTTCCTGCAGCCTGAGCTTGAAGGAGATTTACTAAATCATCAAGCTTCTTTTCGATGCGATTTGTTTTGCCGTTCGGTCGTCGAGAGAGTCGCTTACGGATAACGGCGGACGGCAAGCATTCTCGTTCTAGTCGGTGACATCGCTCGCAGCTCTTGCCGGGTCCTCGGCTTATGCATTTGCATTTAGTCTTGGAACACCCGATGCAAGCATGTCCGTAGGGAGCGATTTCACGCCGGGCGGAGTCGAAGTTCGGAGAAGGCATTTCAGGGCAGTCAACTTAGTCCGAGATACAAGCAGTTCGATGGTATCCGCCGATGGCTGAGAAAACAGAAAGCAATAAGCAGACCACGGGGTGATACGATCGGCGGGATTTACTTGACGCCAATCCCGCCGGCGGAGATTGAATTCTGGTACCCGCCGGGTTTGGAACCGGATTTGGTTTAGCATCATGGTCCGATCGATCCTTGTCAACTGCAACAGAACTCGACTTTCGAGGGGCCTCGGAGAACCAGTTCAAACTGAACTACTGAGCTACCAACAAACATTAAAATCCGGAAGACCCATGAGCTCTAACTTTAATTTATCGGATTTTTCGCTACCAAAGAATGGACTAGGAACACGATGTATGCGAATTATGAATAAAGTCGCCTCAGAGAAGACAGACAGGTGCAATCCACCAAGATTACAGCTTGGATTCACTTCAAATGAGCTCGGGATTCATCGGTTGATTTGTAAGTTTAGATTGTAGATAGAAACCTTCGTGCAACTAATGTCAGGTAAAGCTTTACTTCCTCTTCACGAGAATAAGTGCAACAGCCATCTTGGCAGTCAAATCTGACATATCAATCGATTCTCCTTCCTCCACAGCTTTGCGAACCTTGTTCATGAGTACCCTGACACAATCCTCTTCTGTTCCCACTAGTTTGGGATTGGCTTTTTGCCAGCGATTCACCGACCCAAGTGTTCCAACCAGCTTCTCCAGTTTCTCGAACTGATTCTCGAGGGGCTCATCATTCTTGCCAATATCCGTTTTCTTGCTCCCTTCCGCCGGAATATAAGCCTCACCACTGAGCTCATGGCGCACAAATGTTTGATGGTCGTACAGCGAAGTAGTGCTAGGATCATCCCACGGCATCACAAGGTCTGCATATCCATTCTGAGTGAGATGAGTGCTTGGAGTTGTGTATGGCGCGAGCACATTATTGCGGAAATCGTCAAAAATAGACTGCAGTTCAGTCTTGTCGCTGAACAAGCCTGCAATGAATCAGTAAACACTCCGTTGGGTCCTCACTTGACTTGAGGGTGTTTCCTTTCCATACCAGATGGTCTAAAAGTAGTCCATATCGCAACAGTACCTCCTGGCTTCAGCAATTTAGCTGCTGCTGTCCAGAACTTTGGCATTTCGAACCAGTGGGCCTACATGCAATCAGCATACATATTATCCAAGACGCAGGGGTCAATTACAGCAGTAGCAGCGGTTATCATGTCGATTGAGCAGTGCTCAATGCCATCAATCTTGTCAATATCTTCGGCGGCGCTCAACTTGTACGCGATGGGTGCTCCGCTGCGAGTGCTACCGCCCAGCTCCGTGGCCGTGTTAATCATACTTTCTCCTGGATCAACACCATAAACGATGTCAAAATTCGGTGCTAGCTTTTGTGTCGCTGTACCAGGCCCACAGCCTACATCCATGAGCGTCCCATTCTGGCCGCCAGTCGAAAGGTGGTGGTTCAAAATGAAGTCAAATAGGACATCCGAGTACCCAAGTCGACCTCCGACATAGTCAGCCGCTTGCTTGGATGAATAATTTCTGAAGGTGACATCCAATGGTGCGTCGTTTGACAGTGATCGTGAAGCCATGATGAATGGACGGATGATCAGCGAGTGTATTGTATGCCATTTGTAATAGCGACAATCTGTCTGTTCATATGCTTTCAGACTTATCATGCCAAGCACGGCGGAGCAGAAACTGAATGCCGGTCCGAGTTTCATGACGTAATGGCGCAAATCATACTTGGTTGCCACTACCCTATAGCAACAGATTATAACTTGTTAGTAATGGAAAATCTATTATCGAGTAGAATTATTTCCTGTCTTGTGATACTATGGTACTATCCAAGATTTACAAGGGCGTCAGATGATCAAGTCTCTAGAATCTTTGGTCAACATGAGACTGAAAAAATTCGCGTGTACATTGAATGTTCGGCTTTGCTGATCCCGGAGGTTTTAGAGAAAGATGTATGGCCCATCGGAGATACAAATAACATCGACCCGAAAGTGGGAACAGCGTCGGAAGGGGACTCGAGATTGGACGTGCCAGTTCATCAATGTGATGCAAAGCTTGTTGTCTCTTATCTGTTACATCTTGAAGCTATCGAAAATAAATTATCCCATGACTTATGAACCCAGCGCTCATATTCATATCTTTCTCGCTCTACCAGCTCCTGCTGTACTACCTCGGAGATTTCTTTATTATGTTTCCTTTTCTTATGCGACGCAGCTGTAGGTTTTTTAGTGGACGGAGTCGGGCGAAAATACATGTCTTGCTGTCCCTCATTCTCAAGATTGCCAAGCAGGAAAGCCATTCATCATGTGTCATTCTAAAACTCTGAATAATTTCCGACGATTCGCTTTGCGGGCTAGTCGCAGCACTCCAATCCACTGGATCAGGAGATGCGCCTCAATCTTCCCCCTCGGAGTGACGAAGATAGATCCAGAGGCTGTTCAGCTGAGCAGCCGCAGTTCTTTGAAGGGCAGTTTTTGTTGTGTGTGCGAGAGCGGGGTGATGTGTGGTGCAAAAAATGGTCATGCTCAGTGTCTATTCTCCGGAAGGATAGAAAAGTAGGTGTGAATACGTTTCTCGATGTATCGCATCGAGAATCAAGTTCCGAATAGATCCAATAAGGAGTGTGGATAAAAGCCACTTCAATAGGCGAATCCTCCATTATATAAGGGTAAAAGCGAGAATAAGAACAACGTGAAACTCAGATAGCGCCCAAGATACGCATGTCAAGTTCATAGCTAGAACTATTAATACCACTACCTAAAGGGCGTTCAAACTCTTCTTCCTAGCTTTACGGCCTCAACTTAATTTACTTTTCAAAGTGATTGACGATATTAAAAACTAGAAAAGGGATAAGTCTCGACCATCGATTCAGGAACATTTTTACTGTCACTATTGGCATTGCGTTTGCTTATAATGACATATTTAAGACCATGTTTGGAACCTCGTAAGTCAGAGTCTAATTCAAGCAAACGACCAATGTTGACTATCTTCAGTTACTGGTGATCATTTCGTATGGAATTGGATATTCGAGAGGGACCCTAAGGCAGGCCAGTAATTATCATTCAGGCATGAGTTCACAACGCACCAAAGTTATTAACGCACTGGAGCAAAGTCAGGCTCGTCCTGGCTATCATAATACTGAAGCCTCTGCTGTAAGACCTCCCTTATCAGAGCCGGGTGCGTACATATCCAAAACCTCCCCTCTGCGATCTATTCCAAAACCATCTGGCTTGCCTCGTTGATATTCATGCCATGATTCTTAGCTAGCTCCGCCATTGGCTGTAGACGACTCTCCCAGCTAGGTTCGCTTGCTTGTTGGTCTCTATCAACACGGTTGAAAATACCCGTGTTTAATAGTCCTGGAAAGACAGAACTGACATAAATAGGTGTTTTTTGAGACTTTAACTCTACACAAGCGACTCGGTAAAGGTTTGTACCGCGTGCTTTGTGATGCCGTATGCCGACTGATCCGGGATAGTAGTGAAAGCTCCCGCACTCGAAATATTGACGACCCAAGATTCTTTCCCCGAAGCAATCCTTCGGGTTAGAAAGGCCCGAACACCATGAACAACACCATAAATGTTGATATTTAGAGTTGTCTGTCAGCGCCCTGCGGGTATCGCCCAACATGGATATACCAGATTCATGTTGTTTGTTACCATGGCCACGATGTTTGCCGAACGAGATGGGCTTCCTTGGCGGAGTCGCGATATCTTCCGCAACGGCTGTGCAGATGCCGAGACCTGCAAGTTGTTTTTAGCCGGTATGGTCCCAGTAGTACGAACCGAGACGAGGCCAACGAGCAGGGCAGATCCCGCTATTTTGACTCAAACTAGTACTCTTTTCAACCTCGGGCGAGTCAATATTTCTCCTTTTCCCCCCTATCTTGGAGTGAACGTCTTCAACTAAATGGCTCCAACGCAATTATTAGTTGTTATTGTTTAGCCGGAAAACTAATTCTTGATCGGTGAACCTGGCGGGGAACCTAATTGCAGCGGCTGGGGAGCACCCCTGTTCGTCTTTGTGGGGAAGGGATGTATTCTCTGGATGCATCGTGCGCTAGCCTGTATGCACTACAGGCCGGTGCAACGCGCTCATATCCTTGCCCATATCGTTAAACGCACCGATAGATACATAGCTTCCTCCGATTTTGCGCCGAAAATCCCTCCATAGTTTGACATGTGGTTTGAGTTGCCTTATCAGTAGCCCCTATGTTGGACGTACTTTTTGAAGTTTTGGTCAGTAAGGCGGCCGATCCTAGCTTTTCCCAGGCCCTGGTTAGGAGAACTGCCAGACAAGAGAATTGTGTGTCTAATGCAGCCGTTAACGGCGTAGCGAATTGCGCGATAGCGCTTTTAGCCCCATCGTTTACCATGCGGAGTTGCGGTACAGACAGCCCTTAGGCCCTCTTCTGGTACGTTACAAAATGCTTACACGATGATCCTTCGCTCTGTGAGTCTCCACGCAATGGTGCCTGTGCACCATGGTGGCGGCTTTGATGGGTCGAAGTATCGTCTATTCACTTAGACGTTCTTATGTACAAATCAATGATTTCAAGACGTTTCCTTGAATCCATCTTTATCATTAAATAAGACCAATCTTAAGATGGGGCCAGAAGAAAAGAGAATAAAAATCGAAATTCTGCTCCTCTCGCATATTCTCATTTTTCTTCACAGAATGAGCGTGATACTTGCACATTGTAGCAGAGTGAGCTTCTCGGCCAATCAGCCCCTTGTGATGTCGCATCTAGGTCACTTATAACTCGACCCTGTTCATTTATCTTTGTGTAGCCCCTACTGTGTTGCGCCCCAATTTGAACGAAATTGGGTCACACAGCACTGTCAGACTTGGCCTGATGGATCACCAAAGTCTCAGTGAAAAGAACGGACGCCTTGTTATCATCGACAGTTTTCTCAGTGACGATGGCAGCCCCCACATCTGTGTGATCTACGCCACCGAAGAGTACGTCCATGTGCTCTAGAGACACACCCTTGGTTTCTGGGATACAGAACCAAACAAAGACGAAGAGAACCACATTGATAGCTCCAAACATATACATGGCGTAGCTGCCAACAAGGTTAGTTCATTGAGATTCCAGGCAGGATCCGAGCAACCTACAATCCCTTCTCAGTGAGAAAGATTGGGAATATTTGTTCTACAGTATTTGTTAGTTATCAGGCCGGGTAAAGCGAAAAGAAGTACTAACGGAGAATGATGTTTGCGATAGACTGGCATTGAGTCGTCATAGCGACGGCTTGCGCACGAACGTTCATCGAAAAGATCTCTGAAGTCCAGATCCACACTGTTGCACCCCAAGAAGGCTTAAAGAACAGTGCAAATAGGAACATCAAGAAGACCGTCGCGATACCCACGCTGGAAGACTTGGATCCATCGTCGAGAGTCGGCGTCTCGGTGACTACAGCTGCGGCTGCAAACATGCAGACTGCCATACCAGCAACACCAATGAGGAGGATAGGTCTTCGACCCAGGAAATCCGTCATCCATGTGGCATTCAAAGTGAAAAGAATGTTAAAAGTTCCAGCCAGAGCATTAATGAGCTGAATCTGGCTGTTTGAAGTAAAGACCTTTTTGTAAATGATGGTAGAGTAGGTTGCGAGGGAGCCGTTCCCGGAAAGCTGTTGTCCAATATTAATGCCAGCCGCGAGGACTAGCGAAGTCAGATAATAGGCATTAACAGGGCCAAGAAATCTTACGCATGCGCTTTCTGATAGATTTATCCGTCCACAGCAACTTGTATCGGGTCCAAGTGCTGTTTGTCTGTTGCTTTTCAAACGAGATGGCTTGTCGTATCTCTTCCATCTCTTGGGCAATAAGGTCTGGATCGTCGCGAACTTCCAAGAGGACTTTGTGAGCCTCCTCTAATCTTCCGTTCTGGATATACCTGTAGCTTGCTGAGCATCGCATTCAAGAAAGAATCCCGTCTGCCTCAGACAGCAGGGTTCCTAATGGCATACCATCTTGGAGTCTCAGGACAGAAGAAAAGTCCCGACATAATAACGATAGGGCAAAAGACTTGAAAGAGCATAACAATCCTCCAGTCCCATTCTCCGAGGCTCTCGGCATTTTTGGAGCATCCGTAGTTGATCCAATATGCGACGAAGGATCCGACAGTGAAGAACAGCTGCCAGAAACTCATGATAGTACCCCGGAGGCTGGCCGGTGCTATTTCATTGATGTAAACTGGCCCAGCCGGCATCATGAGTCCCTGACCAAAACCGGTGATGGCACGACCGGCGATGAAGCCACCAATGACAGGAGGTGTAAATGTCGAAACCAATGTCGAGATGATGACGAATGTGGCACCAACCCACATAGTCCACTTGCGGCCGAATCGGTCAGAAATGGGGGCCGAGAAGAATACGCCTGGAAGACGAAGGATATGAGCATCAAGCCGATGGTGCGGAACGATAGATGATTACCTCCAACGATACCGCATACGCCCATGGCGGTATTGACCGAGCCGATAGCAGATGGAGACTAGCCTTTAATTAGTTCGGGCCAAGGACTAAACAACTGGTAGGGTTGGAAGGAAACATACGGGATTACCAAAGTAGTTCATGAAATGAACTGATCCCTGCGCTGCATTAAAAGTGGAGGAATCATAACCGTTGACAGCCATACAAGTGCAAGCAATAAGGCAGCAGAACCAGAGGTTCGCCTTGCTCGATTTGAAGGTCATAGTGGGCAAGTGATGCTCAAAAGATCGAGAACAATAGAGAATTAATGGCAAGAATAGTGTTGAGAAGGGTGAAGTCGGCAATCGAGCGAGACTTTGCGTATCATTTATGCATTTCCTAGGAGTGAGATCCACAACCGAGGCCGGGTCTAGACGCATTGTGCATAAACAGGTACATTTTAAGTAAGACGAGAATAGTTAGAAGCGGCCTGGCCTACAGGGTGCAAGGGTATTAAAGGACAATTTTGCCTCTCTTCAGAGTACCCTCGCCACGATGGAAATAGCACTAAGAATGCAACTAGTTTCCTGGATAAACAAAAGGCGCTTAAAGGCTGAATGTTCAGTATATAATTGACCTCTCTAAAGACTGAATATTCAGAAATAAAATATATATTAAATATAAATAAGATATATTAAGATACCTTGTTTTTACCCGGCTTTTTCTTAGACTCCCTATTGT
>JAAVTZ010000349.1:0-40098 GCA_014898835.1 Fusarium lateritium
TATCATTGATTGCGGTATCATCATAAAGCATAATTTCATACATAGCCTAAGAATCTTTAAAGTTCGGGCTATAAAATTATATAACTTTCTAATATTTTATTGAATTATAATAAAGCTATGGCCAAGAAGAGCTCTACTTCTATTCCCGATTATTCTTAACCCCCGAGGCCACCACGTTTCTCCTCATTCTCCCCTCCCCTTGTTGCAAACGCCCATATCAAGGCGTCAGCGTGCACCTGAATCGCGTTGATATCTTCAGTAGTCGCCCAATTAGCTTTCCAATGCCCATTTGGTGTCTTGTCCCCTTGCTGACCATCCAAGGGATTACTCTGGTAGCGTCGAATTCTAAATCGCATCGCCCGCCTAGCAGAGCCCGGACCCTGTCTTTGGCTCTGGCTCTGGGATTGTTGGAGACCCAGACCAACGGAACTGGGACTGGACTGGATTATCGATCGTCCCGCCTACGATCAACCGTTGGTGGCGTATCTCCAACTATCCATCGAACCTATAGGAAGATAGTAACTCTGACGATAGACTATGCAATGCTCATACATACAATGATAACTGTTTTTTTTAATTGGGGTTTAATTATATATCCTTCTGCGATACTTGCTTTTCTCCCTCCTTTCTTTTTACTCGCAAGTGATTACCTGCTGCGACTTAGCGCCGACCAATGAAACCCCAACTGATGATCCTGCTGCATCTTCCGAGACACACATCAACTGGGAGCCCTATCAGCGGTTATGTCTCTACACGAAACCAGAAACTGTAGGCCTCCGTCTTGTGCGGATATTTACCCAATGCTACCCAATAGTAAAGAATACCCGCGTGGGATTTTGTAAGAGACACGGAAGCTGATGCAAGGTACCGGAACCAACATGAATCCATCTACCCTGCATCAACAAGAATATGCATCGGCGTCCTTTACGCAGCCAAGACGGGCCAAATTCACAAGACTGATCGAGTTTCCCTTAGTTCCAAACATGCCCCGAGCTTATCCAGGGGTGGTCGAGTTATTGTAATGTCTATGATGGCTAAAATGTTCAATTGCCCACAAGTAACCTCCACCTTGACTCGCGGAATGTCCCGCACCACATCAAACTCATCGCCCATCATGAACTCCTTGCGTCAAACCGTGTCCTTGGGACAGGGGAAAGGGGCTTTGATATCCAGTAATAGCTCAAAGGATACGAACTTCTCGTTCACACTTGCTAAGCACGACTCGCACCGCCTCACAAGTGCTGTCGATCTATACCCCGGCCCAGCTGCGATACATTCAACCACACTCTATGTATCAATCAATCCCTTTGGATTATCTTCAGATCACGCTTCCTTTGTTCTCTCATTGTTCCCGTATGCCTCGTCAGCTATTGCGTAACCTATATAGTAACACAAAGCTCAAAGCCTCACTTCCAAGCCCGACTCCCTCTCCCTTTTCTTTTTCCTCTTGTCGCCCGCCCAGGCGACGATCTGCTTAGCTCCCGCTCACTGGGATCGCGCAAAGTGTGGCTGGTGAGATCTGACAGTCCCACCATATTCCCAAATGGGAACATCCCGCCCTAAGGAGAAAGTTTACTCAAAAAGACTTTGGTGATGTTTCTCTGGGGTTGAATGTTCTCCAATTATTAAGGTAGGCATTGAATAACTCACGCGTTTTCAACCAGATGCTGCCATCGCGAAGAATAACAGGTTGTGGTGGGGTTGAGACAGTATTCGATTCGTTGCCTGGCTTGCGTAAGTGTCTCACTACAGCTCCTTTATGCTTGAAGAACCCTTTGTGCTGCCCTTGTCTCGCTTTGCCCTGCTTGCAGTCAAAGAAAACTCGAGACATGATGCAAATTTAATAAAGATGTTTCTTGACATATATAACAAAACACTATCCGTTGATGAGGATCATCCTTGTGAGCTCGTTGTATCTATATCAAAGTTACTGTATCTACCTATACTTGAGGTATGAAATACTATCCCAGCATTTTCATGGAAACGCCTGTTTGTTTTGCCTGCCAGCCCATGCTGTTTTGCCTGCCCATGCCCCTGCAGCTACTCAAGACTCAGCCTGTGCCGTGCGCTTGGACATTGATTCCGGGTCCCGCGTACGAACCCTCTCGTGTTTCTTCACTTGCCCGCCTTTTTATAAATATCTTTCGTAAGCTGTCGTGAAAGAAAAGACCCAAATTCAAGCTGTGTACCCATAAACCAGTTGGCTTGCTACCAGCCCTTCAGCCCTGGTCCCAGGAGCCGTTCCGGCCAGCTGGTGTCTTCCGCAGGTGGATTAGTCCCTGGCCTAGCCCGCGCGGCCTTGTCCTAGACAGGGACGATCCCGTTTGGCGCCGGGAGGCTTCAAGCTATCGTCTCCAAATATTTTATTTTGTTCGCCCTTTTATCACTTGTCCCGAAAGACATACTCCTCCGTGACAAGCTCTGAAAATCCGAACCACCGGCCCGGCAACAACGGATCTCACAGTGATGGTCAGACTCAGACCCGAGGTGGTGGTCGAGTCGCGATTGTCAACGGTTCCTTAAACTGGGGAGGCCTTCAATGCCGAGTCGATCACGTCAGCCAACTGCGGGAGTGTGGCTGCCCCTGAAGGTTGTTCTTCCGGCCTTCAGACTATGTTTTCAAGCCCAGGGGTTGTTGAATTGAACGCGAAACAGAGTCCTCAGCATGGCGAGAGCACAACAACAAAAAGCCCCGGCATGGTGCCTTTAAAAAGGGGATGTTGTAGACTGTACAGCACCTATAGTAATTGCATCCAATGTCAACGATCGACCCAGCTAGCCGGGAGCCTGTGGAATGTGGATGGAATTCCAAAACCTCGCCACAGACAGGGGCACGCCCGTCCAGGGCCCTGACTCCATCCATGCCATATCTGTTTCCTTTTCCTTTTTCGTCCTGCTGCATCTTGCAAACGCATGGCCATGCGTGCCATGATTCAAGTTTTCTTGAACGGTTGTAGATGAAAAGGAGAAAGAAAGCGAGCTAGTAAGCAAGACAGAGCCATGGATAACCTTTTGGAGAATGAATAGATCTCTGGCTCATGTCAAAGCTGTCGCTGGCTGTTTGATTGTCACTGTCGTTCAACGCCAAGAAACAAATTTCAGGGTTCTCTGACAAGGTGTAACCCTGCACCACTGGGCCCTTCATGAGCATCGTCCCCATCTGTCATCCATTTTCAATCTCATTCAACCATGGCGACAAGGGAAAACTCAAACATTGCGAAAGGGGCATTTCCCCTCCCCATTCAAGACTTTACCACATAATTGAGCGCTCTTTGTTTCAGACGCCTGTTTGCTCACTGATTTCCTTTCTTTTTCCATGTTCGATAACGACTTCTCTATGAGGTACAGCTTGGAGATCTTGCTACACGGAGAATTGTCTCCGCCTGCCCAACATGGACGGGACCAAATGGTTTGGCTTTCATGTCCGGGGTATACTTTTCAAAAGCGCGTCCCATCGTGTATTGGGCGACGCTTTGATCTCATAACGCGCGGGAGTTGACACTGGAGCAGCGTCATCTCAAGCCTCAATCGTGATCTACTGTAGTATTGGGCAGTAACAATAACAACACGTCAAACCTTACTGTCTAAAGTAGTAGCATAATAATAAATTTTATAAACTCTGACTGCAGTATCAATTCATCGTACAGTTCTCTGACTTACAAACACAGAACAAGTTAGAAGCTGACATCACCAGAGCTGTTGGCTTTGAAGATTCAACCCAATCCGGGGGCGCCACAGCACTTTGGACTAAACTTTGGACTGACCATACTCAAGAAATTGGATTAGAGCAAAGCCATCTTTGACGTCGTACCAATCATCTTTCCCATCCGTACCTTAGGTCGTTTATAAGACTGTTGGTCCTGGATATCTAGCCAGCCAAGCCCATACTGAAGCTTTGCAAGCGGACGTTGAGGGCTTACTTTCACAAGGTTCCCATCGGTCTGGCCGTTCCGAACGGACTGAAACAATTCAGTCCCTGGGCCAGACCTCTTTGAGGCGTAAACTTACGATACATAAGTTTTGGCGCCATGTCTCTCGTAGGTCAATACGTGATGGCTGTTGACTACAACGGACATGCTAAACAGTTCGCCAGGTTTTGGTCTGACATATCTCGAGTGTACTATTTTCTTCGAACTCTTGTGGGCATCTTTCTAGCCCAAAATTATGCTTTGGCTATGCTGAGCTTTGAGTAATACTCAGATATGGCCATATGATTTGGAAGATCTCTTGGAGGGCGCTTATGGGACGATCGTCATTGACCGGAATGTGGCAGGCCAACGATCTCGCTTGCTCTTGAGGAGCAATATATCAAAGTAAACAGATGCCCCAACAACACACTGACACGTTCGCCGAGCCTTTGCTCTCTGGAGACAGTATTGCTGATGCGTTTCCGAAATCTCGAGACTCTCATCATCTTGATATTGACTGATATCGACGCAGAAGCATTGAAGTTCGTCGAATGAGATTGTCAAGATAGTTGGTAAACCTATTGTCGCAGAGTTCTTCAGCCCCAGTCCACGAAATCAGCCAAACATGTTGACGAGTTCGTCCAAAGAGTGTTGTCAGGCTCCCATTGTAGCATCTTTCGGCCCCGAAAAGAAACCCGTTCTATAATTTGGCCTCAGTCAATAGACGTGATATACTACTAAATGTGAATAGTTCATGGATTAGAAACATGAATAAGGTCGATCTTACCTTGCTGCCATTGGTATTGAACAGCGTAAGATTACTCCACCAAAATGATGTTGTGGTCAGGAATCATGGAGAAAATATCGATCTCGTGAGACGGCGGATATTATGTGTATGATAAGAGAGAAACAAAAGGCGCAGATTTGCAGAGAAATGAACAATATGGTAACTTGAACGCTTTGTAGTGTGTATCCGTCAAGTGGTGTCGATGGTTTCCTGCACATCAAGCTTCGGAAACGGCCATTCTGATTTGTCGAACTTGCTCTGTAACTGACTTGCAGGCACTGGGCGACCAAAGCAATAGAAAGAAACGATATATATTGTAAAACAGGATTGGACCGTTGTCTGGCGCGTCTTGCCGGAGCGTTTAAGTTGCTCATTACGATTAGAGGTATCCCCTAGAGGAAGCGGAGTGCCATTGCCATCTTCAATGTTTGACGAAGGAAGGATAGAGAACACTCGAAGAGTGAACTAGAGAGTTTTGGTGGAAGAAAGTATTATAAGAGAATACCTAAAAAGTACTACTAGAGGTAAGGCACCTAGAGAGGAGTTGAGAGTACCTACCTAGAGGAGGCGTGGGTAATGGGGAAAGGTGTTGAGTTGATGTCGCCAGGAAGAAGCGAAGGACGTCGAATGCCAGTGAAACTAGCCCACCGTGAAGTTAAAACATCGACGCGATCAGAAAATAGTTCTGAAGCAATACGTTATGTCTCTGTCTCCTTCATCTTCATCTCGCAGGAGAGCGATGAGTTGCCAAGTCGGGTGCAATACATCCTGGCTTTCATCTCAGCAACCCTTTAGCATCTACCGACATCTTCGACAGCATTAAGATTGACAAGAAGGAGTCTCTTAGCCTATGGTATATTAGACCGGTGGCAGGGTAGTATTAGTTAATACTCCTTTTTGGGAATATCTGAGTTGCGACGACAGATCTAGCCTATGACGAGAATGACACTGATATCGATGCTCGAAATACGTACGAGGGAATTGCTACTCTGGCAAAAAGAAGTAAATACGCCAAGAGACGGACAGTACCTGGATATATAAATCGAACTAGACTAGAGGACCTCTGATCGAGATCGAATTATTCAAGCACGCGGTTCTGCTGTTTACCTTGCTTTCACCTTGCTTTCACCTTGAACCCTACGAGTCACGTCAGCATGTAATAGTTTATACGAGTCACACGATGGTGGATCTTGCGAGTAAAAGCTGTGCGATTATATGAATATTCAGTACATTGTCTTAATTACATGACAGGCTTAATCAATATTTGCTATGGCCCCCCAAAACATGGTGGACTGAAAACGGCAAACCAGACCCCAGACAAGACTCCTTAGCCATCCATCGTCTACAACACGTAAAATGACATGGGTTTATCGTACACTGTATGACTCCCTGTGAAGTCTAGCTCTTTAGCACTCGAGAGTGACGAGACTAACCAGCAACAGCTCGGCCAACGGCGCCGGCAATCTCACCAAACAGAATGCCCTTGAAAACACTCTCGCCCATGCCCTGCGTCCAAGCGCCAGCCTCCTTAAGGCGAGCCTTCCATGCCTTCTTTTGCTCCTCACCTAACTCCTCCCAAGTCATGCCGGGCCCATGAACTGAAGGCTCATGGACGTCAAGCTTGAGTTCCGAGCCCTGCACTCCGTCGCTGCCGGCTGTCGCGGGGGCTGCTTCACCCTCGTATACCACAAGAGTTTCACCGGCTGCAGTCTTGACTACATCTCGGCCGGCGAGCTTGGCAAGAAACTCATCGGCAAGGAATGCAGCAGGAGGGTGATCAGGGGTGCGCAGAGTGCCATGCCAAGAAGGGAACAACTTCTGCACACCGAGGACCGGTCGAGTCGCACCATACATTTCCAGAACAGATTGCGCAATAAGGGCCATGATGAGCACGAAAACGGCCATGGTAATAGCAAGAGGGCGCGAGGAGATGCCGCGCGACTTCATGGCTGTGACATAGCGAACAGGACGAGGAGGACCCTTCTTGTTGCGGGGCGCCTTGTCAATCTGCTTCACCAAGGGGATGCTATGAACGGCAACGGTCTTCTGAAGCGAAGTGCTGGCGAGTTTGATGTACTGCTGGCGGCTGGTGGTCTTTGGGGTCACGAAGTGTGAGAAAGCTACACCGGTGATGTTGTCGGTTCCATGGACTTCCTTGAGTGTATGTAGGTGCCACATTTTAGAAAGCAGCTCAACGGAGCCGCCCGTTGAATGGTCGAGTGTGTAAAGAGAGATTGATGAATCATGGCCCGCGACGGCAATAATGAACTGAGTGTCGCCAAGGGAATTTAAGGGTGACGATGGGGGGGATAGGTTGGCAATGGCCAGAGCAGTTGCAGAGATCTTCCTCGGTATCCTGGCGTTGATGGACAAGCGCGCTTCCTTCTTGTCTCCCTTGGGCAATCTGAATGCTTGTATCACGACACCGCTTCGCTTCGGGAGGTTGGATGCAGCTACAAGAAAGTTGGGGCTCATGTATCGGATCGCTCGAAAGGCGGGTCGCTCGCCGTGGTCGTCAGGCATGGAGTACACCACCTGCGGTTCGCTGGTCTCCTTGGCACCAACGTTGACAAGACACAGCTCGTACTTGAAGCAGTAGGCGACCTGAAACTCGTTCTCTCCTGTCTGAACAATATCCAAATCCTCGGCTTCCTTTGGCAACCCCAGAACGCTGCGCAACTTGGCGGTAGCGCCTGAAGCATCGAAAATTGCCAGTTGAGGCTCCTTGCCCATCGCTGTAGCTGCAGCGCCGGTCGTTCCCGCGATGCGCAGAAGTCGCTGGTATGTATCGGCATCGGGGCTTGCGAACAATGAGGTACGCGAGACCTCTGTAATATGGGCATCGGGCGTCTTAGTTCCGACGGAGGCGCGCGCCTTGGACTGCTCGACGCTTAGGGTTCGGAGATGTTCATTCTTGCCCTTTGCGATGCTCTCTGGGCTGGAGTTTACACCGGCGTAGAGGTATGTGGCCTTTCCCTTGTGAGGGCCAACTGCAAGGGACATGACACTGTCTTCATCGCGAGAAAGGTTGATCTCTCCAGCCGAGCGGAGCTCTTGTTGCGACACTGTCTCGAGGAGAGTCTGTACCTCTGATTAGTTCACTTCTTTATGCCTACAAGATCTCGTGGGAGGAACTAACAATCTTGTTTCCAACACCGGATCGCCCAGCACCACCTCCACCACCTACGACTATTCGTGTCGAATCTTCGGGGTCAAAGTCGATGGCATAGAGGGGATAGTCGAGCTGGATGCTCGAGCGAGGGAATAGCGGGGCCATGGTGGCAGTGAGGCAGGGCCTCTATTGGAGTACTTGGCAATATGCTACAAGAAAGAATCCGTCTGAAATGGCGCCAAGGTCGTAATGCGCTGGGTCTTAGTTTGATGTGATGGTGATCGCGGGGTGTTTGGTGTTGAGTGACGCTCGAGGCCAGATGTCGAGCTTGGAGCTTGCTGGTTGGTCAGGGAAGTCAGGGGAGGTCCCAGCCACGTGTGGCGGCACACATGGTGTGGCTTGACTTATACTGATCTCGAGAGTCCGTTAGATCAAGGTATTTGAAAATATTTTATCCCCTTAAAAGAGATGGTTTGAGTCAGTAATATTAGAGGGAGTCTTCTGCCTTCACCTCGAAATCTGGTTTGCTTGCGACGCAAAAGTTAATTCTTGGCGGCTGTTAATCGGCCATGTTATCGACGATGATAGGCGAGATTTGAAATTCACCAAACACGAGCTGAGTACGTACTGCCCATGCCAACTCTTGGATTGATGAGTTTCATACGCAAGCGATAATCGTAGAGAGTAATGTATTCTTAGTTCCCATGAAAAATCCGGTTCGTTCTATAAACCAGTTGCACCTTGTTCATAGCCTCAGCGTAACTGATAACCCAATGGTTCTTACAACGATCATCGAACCATCGGACTATCATCACAGGCTTGTTCAACTACATCTCGAACTCAATACTTGAGCTGAGCCCCGTTTGATGTGATCGGTGTATGCGAACTGTCTATAAGAGCAATATAATGGTACGATTTAGCAAGGCCGGGAAGCCCGCACAAGGCTAAGAGATTAGGTCACAACAGTCAATAGTTTAGGACTTGAAGCCCTTGATAATCGTATGTTGGAAGAATCAGGTCATTCTATAAAAAGAAAGCATTCACCTACATCGAAAAAAACATAATTTCTGGATAGTGAGGTAGACTTGACACCAAAGTACAGGAGAAGGCGGGTTGAGTCAAGGTTCTGTGTTAGGCTTCATCTCTGGAAATAGGTAGCGATATGCAACTCCAATACAAGATCTCGATTCTAGACATGAGCTCTCAGAAGATTAAGTACGTCTTACTAGCAGATTAGACGGCCATTTTGCTGCTGATTATTGATAGCCCTGCCTAGGTCAGCAGGAGGCCCGGTAAACAATCAGGACATCTACCTGGCTTTAGGTAAGAGAGCTCTAAGATGACAAAATAGGTAAACTAGGTATTTTAGGTAGACATGAGTCTAAAACCTGCTCTAGCTTCCATTGGCATAACCCTCGTCGTGTCTCGACTAGGTATTTGTCAAACCACCTACTAAACTAGGTTGGATAGATGTAAGGCAAGCAAACATCAGCCTATGTACATAAAAACGGAGCCTCCGCCTCTCTTCTCTGATTTGCCTTAGCGTTGTTGCCGCCGCCATCAGCTGCAGTACAACTGTCGTCAGTTGACTGCGGCTAACTGCAAGTCTTCCTTGCGTTGGGCCTCATGCATAAAAATGATGTGTCAGCGCAAGGCTGCAGATTGCAAGGCAAAGAAGAAAGGAATAAGCAAGCATTGCCTCCTCATGTACGTAGTATCGGTAACAAAATTGCCCATCCCTTTGCGGGGGGGGAAACGCATCCGTATACGAAAAGATGATTGATCGTACAGTGTGTACAGTGCGTGTCCCTGTAATATCCGATGCTTGACCAACCGTTATTGCCAGGATGATGCTAGGAAGAAATGACGAGTGCAGATTAGAGTCCAGTTAAGAGAGATTCCCATGATCCAAGCACGCGGGATAGCGCCATCATAGTGTGGGGGGATTATTGCGGGTATAACGAGTATGTGTTTGTATGTTCAATCAATTATCTCTCAATACACAATTATCACATCTTATCAAATACCGAAAGTAAACCGAAATCACTTGGGATTGGGCATAAAAGTTAAAATTTTTAACATGGCTGCCCGATCGTATGTGTACTAAGGTACGTATAATCTAGAACTAACAACCCCTGCCTGAAGAAATGTGATCTAATGTGAATCACTTCCAGCTCAATGCACATAATATGACAGAATAGGAAACTAATGTACCTTAGCCGCTAGCCGCCTAGCTTCCCAAATTTACTCGGCCTACCCCCGGTCAAGAGCCGAGATTGAAGGATGTGACAGCACAGCACAGCAACATCAACACCAACACCAACACCAACACCAACACCCTCTCTTCGGTCGAGTAACGTGAGTACGAGAAGAAAACACGCAGCCCAGCTGATCGCACATGCACATGCATACTACATATAGTACCTTAAAGCACACGCATATGTATGTTATATGCACGTACGTACAAAACCATACCCTTGTCTCTGGGCCGATTCCTGTTGGTCAAACTGCCGCTAAGCTTGGTGCATGCAACAGCCATCACAGACAGGTCACCAACGCCATCAGTCTGCATGATGTGGCTTTGCCCACAGCCTCAATTAAGGCAAGAGAGAGACAGCAAGTGAAGAGGCCAAGTGTTTCGGACACGTCACATACCTATCTATGTTTGTATCTATCTAAGTACTAAAACCAACTATGACAAAGGTTTATGCTTGATACATGTAGTTCTCTCTATCCACGCGACTTATCATTTACTTAGATAGACAACTTATCCGCCCTGCTTTCTTACGTACATGATCATCTCCTCTCGGACCTACGCCACTCCACTGCTGCGTATTTCACTGCTCTCAACAACATTGAAAATCTCGATGCATACTTTAGATGCAGATGAGTCAAAGCCACTATTTGCCTGCAAAACTTTTCTTCTGAAGAGGTCAAGGTAACCAGTAATCAACAAGAATCGTAGTATATACTCTTCTTTTCTAGCGCTGTTCGCTCTAGCTGTTCTAGTTTATGACCGGGGCTTTTTTTCATCCACAACAAGGACCAGGGTATCAGGTATTGCAACACTTCTAAGAACAAATCCCCAGAGAACAAAGGAGAGCAAAATGGCCAAGGGAACTCCCATCTTATCCCAAACCACTTCCTGTTGAACAATAGGTAGAAGACTAAATCACAATTCCAATCTGGTATCAATAAGTTGCCAAAAGCAGGTAAAAACAACAAAAACAAGATAGCTACACATTCATAGGATAAACAGGGAGAAAAGAATATTGAGCCTTCCTAAAGTGTAGGCACTTGTTCCTCTGTCGAATATGCCCACTGCCGTCAGGGCAGTGTACTGTTGAGCGAGCGGCTCGAGTGGCAGCTGGCGGTGGTCTGGCATTTGTGCAGAACATTGCCAGCCTCGGATGGGCAATGCAAGATGATACAAAAAGGGGTAGAAAGACATAGCAATCTGTCTGAGGCTGGGTAGTTACTGTAACAATCTGGGATTGCCAAGGTTTCTGGACAGAGTTTCAAGATGAGAACGAGAAAACATGTACCGAGCAGAACACACGCCGTCAGCTTCTCACCCAATACAATAAATGGCAATATATGCACGTAACAGCAGTCAACTCCAACAATAAAAATGCAATCAAATGATGAGAATGAAATGAAACCAAGAAAGCATTAAAAGGTAGGAATAAAAAGTGTCGTCGGTTGCCCAACAGATGCGTCTTCCATAAGTCCCACCCGCTAGTCACCCAGCCCGAACCAAAAACCCGAACCGCTCTGATGATATATAGAAGATGAGGACACTGATCGTCATAAAATGCAACGCCTAATCACGCGCTTTTGGTTCCTGTTGGATACGAAGGTTTCGGAATGTCGTTCCCCATGACATCAAGGCCTGCGGTGAGTATCCCTGGTCGCCCAGCCAGTTTCTGTTACTCGAGGTTGAACTGAAATCCATTGACCGGTGCGGGGATCCTGCTCTTGCACTTGACCTGGCCCTGGGGCCGGTCCAGAAGGAGGTCGGCCCTCCATCGCTCTCATAGGCGGCAGCCTTTCACCGCTTGCTGAGGATGCGGCGGATGATGGTCGTGATGGCGCACCGTAACCTGGAATTGGCATTGGAGGTAACCCGCTGGGGGATGCGCTTGGGTGTCCGCTCGCTGGAGACCCGTAAGGTGGTAGTGAGTATTCAGGGTGGTCATCAGTTCGGCGGCGTTGACTTGGTCGTTCGTTCGATAATGGATCACCACCATAACCCATGGGTCCAGGCGGGCCTGATGCCAATGATCCCGTGTCTGCGTAAGAGTTGCTTGTTGACAAAGTGGGACTCGGAGGCCCAACTGCGAGACCACTTATTGAAGGTGTTTGGGCAACAATATCTCGTAGACGATTTCGATCTTCACGGTAAAAGTCTCTTTGTTGTGTCAGTTCCTCAATTCTGATTTCCATTAACCGCCTTTCGTCCCGAAGCTCCTGCAGCTGTTTGGAGTTTTCCTCCTGCATAATCTTCTTCTTCCTTCGATGTCTCGTAGAGGCCACAGCGTTTCGTTGCCTCTTCTCATCTGCTTTTTTCGACGCCTGTGAGAAATCCATTTGAACGGGGATAGGTGTATCGCTTCCTGGAAGTGTCATGAAAGCTTGCTGCCCCTCAACGCCAAAAAGGGACCCTCCCATGCCATGTCTCCGTATCGTTTCCGACCATGGCGAAGCAGTCTCAGGGGGTCCAGGGCTGGGAAATGGCCGACTCGTCTGCATGCTAGGGTATGGAGTTTGTTGATGTACTGGAGGTGGTTGTGGGCGACCTGTCATGTTGCTTGGAGGTAGAGCAGTAAGAGGAGCCTGCGCTCCAGGAGAAGGAATTGCCGCCTGGGAAAGCGACCTACCGGGGTCTGACATTGCTGAGGAGGGCCCAGTCGGTATCCCCGGTGGAGGATGTAGATTAGGATATTGGGATCTGGAGTCTTCAGGCGTAACATCGTCAAATGGTCGCTTAGCAGGAGGAACTCCAAGTAAAGGGGGTTGGCGGGCATCCGAGTCGCGGGACGGCGGACCGTGACTGACGCTTATAGCTCGAGGATGTTGTGTTGGGCTGGCTCTCGGTCTCGCATTGTTTACAGCAGGAAAAGGGAATGCCGTTATTGGGGAATTACGTCCAGACAAATGGCCTCCAAGAGGTGTCATCGGCGCAATCGGAGTGCCTGGGAGAGAGATTGACGAAGGCTGCCCGCTAGGAAACGGTCGAGCTCCGGAGTAGGATCCGGGTATTGAGCCAGGCGTTTGGGCAGCTATCGTGGAATCAGTAGGACGAGCCGTTGGGGGGAGGGGCCCGGTTCCTCCTGAAGCCAGTAAACGCGGTTCCAGAGGGTTGAGAATGTTGTGGACGCCTAAGGTTTTTTGAGGAACTTGCTGTCTTCTGTCGTCACCATTTGTATAAGGGACGTTGTTTACATCATGATGCAAATCACGGTCACCGAGCTGTCCATGCCGAATCGAGGAGGGCGAGACTTGATCATCTCCCAATGGGGACCTCGAAGAACGGCGTGAGGCATGGTGAGACGCAGGTCCAGTGTGCGACATCGAGATCAGACCTCCTGTGCACACCTGGCCGCGAGGGCCGGCACATTGACCCTCCCCGGACCCAGCTAAGGAAGATGGTTTGTTGTCCTGGTCAACAGCCGGTTTCGATAAACTGAAATCTCGAGAAGGCCAAGTGGGAGTCGATGGCGTCCGTGGTGAGTTTGGTGTTGCGCCTGTCGAATCTGTTGTAGCAGAACCAGGTCTACTCTGAGAGTGTTGCGCCTGTGGCCACAGGCTTGTCGACTGAACCGCCAGATTGGATGTAGTTTTTATAGGGACTAGATGGGATTGATAACCCAAACAGCCCTAAAGAGAGGTAGAGTTATCGCGGTCTGCCCTGATTTTCGAGGGAGACAAAGGAGCCGTACCGATTAGAACAGGGTACTGGTCTTCTGTTTTATAAACAACGGTCTCAGTCCACTTGAGCTAGAACGCAGAAAATGGAGTTTGGCGCCGTCTGATCGAGTCCGATGAATAGCAAACCAGTATGTCAACCAGTTTGTGATCAAAACAACGATGCGTCTCGGTATAGGCCGCCAAGGTGGATATGAGATGTGAAATTGGGAATAGTCCAAGAACACAGTTTAACTCACTTGCAAGCAGGTCGTTGATGAAGATGAACGATGCAAGTGTGGTTGCAAGAAGAGCCAGGACTGCGGACAGGGATATATCAGCGTGCAGGGTCAGCAGCCAGCAAATCATACACCTCAATGAGACTTTCCCGTTCTGAATGGCTGGTGGTGCGTGGCTATCGAGCCACGGTCTCCAGGAATCCTCTCGCCTTGCAATTCCAATTATTGGTTCTGGTGTATTTCGTAGCCCACGTCACCTCTCTTAGAAAGGATCTTGTAGTTGGGTGAGACGGAGTGCGAGGGCTGTAACAACCGCAACTGACAGATGGTGGCTTTGACGACAGAAGATCAGAACCTGTCGACAGATCGGAAGGCTGATAGCGAGCTGTGTAGCCTTGAAGCGCAAGGCTTTGGCAAAGTAGAAAGGAAGAGAAGTATCAAAGATTGAAGAAGAGCAGGAACAGGGACAGCCCAGTGATGTAAGACGTCTGGTTGGCACCGCCAACGTCTATGAGAAGCGAGTTGGTCCTAGGATATGGGGCTACTGAAATTCGAGCCACACTGTGTGGTATTCTTTATTTGCTCTGGTACGGGAACCATGCAAGCCTTGAGCTGGTCCCGGTACGGCGCCCTTATCAAGCCCCAGAGCTGGCTGGTCATCCAGAGGAGAAGTCCCGCAATGACCATGGATAACATCTTAGCGAAGAAGCCGTAGTTAGCTGCTGGAACTAAGCTGGGGTCAGAGCTGGGGCCCAACAGCGAACAAGCTCTCACTCGAGGTGATGAGATGAATGGGTGCTAGTGCCGGGGAACGTTTTGACCAGGGGTCGCGAAGACTAAGTGCAGAAGCCTGCACGTACAGGTTGCTGAGGTGCCCTTGCTTTGCAGACTCCGCGGTACCCAGTCCGCAGCAAGGCTTAGAAGACTGGGGGGTGCTAAAGGACGGGGAGCTACCGGTAGCTTTGCCGTCATGCCAATTTTTTTCTTCTTTTTCTTCTGTATTTACGTAGTCGGTGTGCTTCCAAACCAGATCCATCCTAAGCCAGATTCACCCAAAATTTTGCCCATAGTTCTCCATATGCGCCATCAGGACGGGACTGAGAAAAGGTATTAGAGTTCAAGTCGACATTGTAGAGATCAAAGGCATGAGATTAGATGCCCACGAGGCCACCAAGGCTGCGAGAAGAGCAGGCCTCACTCGTAAAAGCTCTAGGATGTCTGGCAGCGCTCTAAAACCAAACTGAGGTCGACACCGCCCATCAGTTTAGCTCCGAAGCTGGATGGCGGGCTAATACCCAAGGATCCGGAGCCCAAGTTGAACTAAAGCGGTCAACGGGAATGCCATACGGTAGTGCGGTAGGCGTGGGCACGGTTGTTGTATTCCGATCAAATAACTGCATCGATCCCGCGCAAGATCAGTTGCGGCCCGTCTCTGCCCAAGCGTCATCCAGCACGTCCTATGCGAAGGTATCTTGTATACTTGGTTCTCGATCGAGTTGCATCTGCATCTGCAGATGCAGATGCCAACAAACGCACCGGTCGTCGAGTGAAGACGGGAGTGCAAGGGCTCAGTCGTGGTGGGCGACTAACATAGTTGAGGCGCGAAGTGGACCATTGATCTGCTGTAGGTAAGTTGAAAGAAGAGAATATTGGCCAAGCCCAAGGTAGACACTGTAACCCGTGTTTGGGAAGTCCAAAAAAGCAACAAGCATGGCATGCGACTTGGGAGGGAAAGAGAAAAGAGACGACAACGAGGGTATGGTTATGCAATACGTACATACATGTACATACACACATACATCACATCACGCTGGAGCAACGTGGAAGAGCTGAGATGGGACAAGCCCAGGAAACAGAAGATCGTCGTAGCGCCCCGTGTCCGTGGTTTTGGGTGGTGCGGACCTAGCCTAGCTGACCCTGGCTAGTCGTTGCAAGGTCTTGGTTCCTCGAGCGGTTGATTGCGTTCCAAGCCTTTTTTCTCTCTCTAATTAGCTGGGGCCAGGGTGCTGGTCAACCTCCAATATGAATGTTTACTTTTTTTTTCTCGTCAGCCAAAAATGTAGTGCAAAATGCAGAGTTCGCGCAAAGCTTTGGAGGCCTCGAATGCGGGAGTGCATCACTCGCACGTAGGTAACAGTCGCTTCTTCTTTGAGATGGATGACATGGCATTGCAGTTCGTTAGGCTGACGAACAAAACCACTGACAACACTCACTTGCATATGAATCAATAACAATAACCATATTGTCTTGTCCTGAGATGGGCGAGTGAGACAATCAAAGAGCCGTTCAAAACCCAGGGCAGAGCAGGGCTGCAGAATAGAAAAAGCAAGACACTTTGTTGCATACACCCCCAGAGGTGATCAGCGAGAGCTCGCAAACTTGAGCATTTCGAGCGAGTTCCAGGTTGACACAAAAAGTTTGTTGTTGGGTATATCTTACTGTAATTGTCTGCCCAAGGATCAAAGATATTTGCCCTGATGAGACAAGCCCCTGGTGATCGCCTTGTTCTTACCTTCCATAGATACCAGTGGAAACAATTGAGAAACGGCAAGCACGTTAGGAAGGAGCAGTTCGGCCAAGGCAAGCCAAAACATGCGACAACGTCAGGCATCAACTTGAGATCTCCAATTATGGAAAGAGCAGGCCTGCTTGAAGGCAATTACCATATAGTACTAAGAGAATCAGACATTCTACATCGTTCATCTCATCCAATGCAAGCTTATGTGGCCTTGAAAACCTCTACAGTTCAACTTCGATGTTGTCACTCAGGCACCCTCGGTCCAAATTAACATCAACTTTGACTCTCCAATTCAAACTTCCACACGAGCCGCGCCATGCCACGCCACGCATAACCGCCTGTGCGGAAAGGCGGAAAGCCCCTGTTCTACCCGTGGCTTGTCTATTCCCATGATGGGTGCTGCTAGCTCTCCATTGCAGCGCCGCCAAGTCAAGAACGAATATGAATTCCGCATCTTAACGAACTACCGTGTGATGTGGAGCGCAATATATCTACGACATTTCTCAAAACCCTGGGATTCACTCAAACTTCTGACAAAGGAAGCACGTGCCTATGTATCGATGCATGGCCGTTTCCTTACCTCTTATTTCTTGATCTCGCTCTTCCGCCTAAACCCCTGGAGCGGTGATATACGGTACCATGGCCGAGGGGTGTGGGTGCATTGACAGAACAAGGGACCCTAGTCCTGCTGGCACTTCGAATAACGACAACTTTTTCTGACGGACCACGGTGAATTGCATGACCAGGGACTCTACCGGGGAAGGGATCCTGGTCGAGAGCTGCAAGGCCCGCTTGCGGGCAGATGCAACCATATCCATGACAGTTGTCCCTAGTGGGGAGGGCCAATCTGCATTGTCTCGATGCCGGAGGTCTTACTGGCACAGGCGCGGGTACCGGGGCAATGGTAGGAGCCTAGCAAGCTTTCACGATCAGACGCGACATTACGTACCTATCGACACTGTCACGCGCAAGACGTGCGGACCAGATCGTGCTGGACTATGATCTGGTTGGTAAGGCCCGGCTCAAGCCAGTCTCTTTCAGCACTGCCGCGGCAGAACAGACATGTGGATTACCACACAGAACCCCAAAGGTCAAGGTACCTTGCTGCTACGACCAACAAAATCCAAGATGCACTGCACGCGGTTCGTCACCCATCTATAATTAATGGACAGGAACAAAGCAAACATACCAGAAACGCTGGCATGGCCGTCTCCAACACTAGCTAATCTTAGATTAGATTGAAATACGTCGCACACATGCCTCGTACAGCCTCTGAGGGAGTCCGGGGCAGGGGTGATGTGACGTCGCTGTGATTGTCAATGGGCGGCTCATCACCAGGAAATGAATCCGCAAAAAAAGCGAAATGAGGTGGATCAGAGTTACCATAGTACATGTTTTACGAAAGGCGGCTTGCACCTTCGTCACATCACGCTGTGCCGCAAGTGTCTCGCCCAGCGTCACGTTGCGGCGTTGAGAGCCTACGGGACGGAGCGTGTTTAGCATCGTATGAATGCCGCGGGCCTAGGCGTTCCTACCGAGTATAAAAGCGTTGCTCGGATTCTTGCTGAATCTAACAGCCTGGCTAGTCGCAATGGTACATGACTGCTAAGCACCTGCTTGCTAGCGCGGTCCCTGTCGTTGGTTCCATGACAGGATAGCCAGGCACCTATGTGGCTCAGGTACCTTTCCACATCGTGGTGTTGATGGTGGTGGGGGGCTCAGGATCTTGAGTGGGATGTCATGTCTCACCAGCGATCTCCCCGGCTTGAAGAACCAGCGCAAATTGTCAATTTGGAGAAGGAAGGAAATAAGTTTGCGATGTGGCGGTTTCGGCAGTGCGGGGGGTAGGATTGCTGATGAATCTCACCAACTCTCGCGTCTTTGGAATATTACAGATACCTACGCAAGTGGAAGCTCAACTACCAATTACATGCAGAGGACAGGAGCGGGTATGGCTCTCTATACCAACCAACAACGAGCCTACTCCTATTCACCACAAAGGGATGGGCCGTTTTCGAAGCGGTCCTCAAAAGCGACGAAGCCTCGATCATGGAAGTCATGAAACGAGGGAATGACAATGGATTAAGCTACCACTGGAGCTGCTAGTGCTTGGTCTCTAGTGACCTAGAAAGCTCTTCCTTGGTTCGGCTGGGCCTTTTTCTTCAGCTTCTAGGTGCATTCCTACAACTCGCAGAGTAGGTCAAAACATCCCATGCTATATCCCTCCCCGTCCCAGACCGGCCCGTCCCTAGCAGTTTGGTTGCTGTTGGTTCCATTCTCTGGGCGTACATGACCTGCCTCCACTCAAATCCAACAAACTAAGATTCCAATTCCAGGTCCAATTATGAATTAGCCGCTGTTTACCTACCCCTGCATGAAAAAGAGTTCAGTAACGCTCTCTTCTTGTTTCCTCTCATCGCCCCATTCAAACCAAATTACATCACTACTCATGCGGAGGCGCTGCGCACGTTTCCCTACTTGCAGAAAGTCTCTACGGCCCATTCGGACGAGGGCGTAAAGTGATCAACATACTGGCAAGTTTGGACTCTTCAAGATTCGACCTGGCCTCGACTGCTCGACAACTACCCCCGGTCTAGCTGCGGCGATCATGGGCCCACGAAGCCTCCCGTGACCACGAGCGGTCAGGGAAAGCGGCCCAGGGCCTGCGAGCCAGGCAAACACAACCAACTAATCAACGAACATCTGTATCTATGGCATGCATTGCATCCTGCAACTAATTTGCCCTGCCCTGCCCTGCCCTGCTTCTCGTCATGGGCCGGGATGTGCTGGCAGTGTGGTATTTCCTGAAGTATACCCTAACGGCAGAACACCAGTGGCCTCAACCATGGTGGCATGTAACCGAGGCCCGGGCAGTTCTTTCTCTCCACTGGCATCGACTCACAGGGAGTTATAGCTTGGGCCTGGTTCATGCGGGAGCCCACTCATGCATATACAGCATGCAGCAGCACAGCACTGATGCATCGATGCACCACTGACCAACGAGCGCCACGCGCGCCGCATACTGAACCAATGCAGGTAAGGACGTTGGTAGGCATCTGTCACCCAAGGATTGCCGCGTTCGCTTCACTCCCTTTACGTGCTGCTGCATCTTTGCTGCCACAAAGCAGGGCGGTGTGAGTGTGTGTCTTTCTTTGCATATGTTTTCACCGGTCGACGGACGTGTGGGAACTGCGGGTTGAGCTGTTCTTGATGCGTTGTCCTTTGACGTGCCAGTTCCTCACCATGAAGGTGGTGTTGCTGCCCGATGACGACCTAATGATTCCGCGACCGGCGATGAAGCTCTGAGTATCCCACATCTGGGCTTTGAAGCCGTCGACCGGGTCGTTGAGCTGTATGCTATATTGTGACTGTAGAGCTGTTCTGTTTGTACACGTCTTGGTGTCGGTTAACATGCAGATGCCAACATGTGGATTGTGGGCACAAGTTGAATGAGACCTTAAGACTTTTGACAACAGCCTTATTCGAAGCACCCGTTTGCCATGGTGGCTCGTGGCCTAGGCAAGACCCGCTGAATAGGCACGGTCGTTCATCTGATCAAGATGTGGATGAGTCTCGGTATTCGCGCTGGGAAAAGATTCAAGTGATTGGCATTTCATGCCATCAGCATGGCGTGGGGGCGGCCGCAGCCACTTCACCCCACGTGAAGCAATTCGATAGACGAACGACGAATAATCTACATCGTCATAAGGTTTGTGGGCTGGCGGTCTCAAATTTTTGGGAAATGATGCGCGAGAGTCCAGAGTCCCCTATCTGGTCAGGTGCGCAGACAACATGAATTCTGTCAAGCTGTGAGCCCGCCAACTTGGCTGGGTATGTCAAGATTCCGTTTTAATCACTCAGTCGGCGTCTAAATGTACAAATCACACGTGCTGCAGTCGTCAGTTAGTACCAAGTCGTACTGCCGCAAGCGCGCACAACGATTGTGCACACAAGCAATCAAGTGTTGTTATCTATCCAATTACGTCTCTTGCGCGACGTCGCTCGACCCGACAGTTTGGGTCACGGCTTTCACCAAGGCCGGATCGACTGTTGCAGCGTGTTAGTTAGACAACGCCACAGCAAGCCAACATTATGGTCAGACCACTTGGATGGCTGAGCTATCGTTATCAGGCTGTGAGAGGGGCGTGGAGGAGCATGTCCTACCTCTAGTTTCCAGATCTCTAGTGCTCAATGTGTATCCAGAGGCACTTGATGCAGAAATTAGGCCACAACATATACCAGCCGAAGAGACATTTTTCAGAGTGATCCATGATGTCCAGATCGGGTACCTGGGCGGAAGCAAGACCCGGATCTCAGGCCCGGCAGCCCCGGAGTCGGCGTCGGAGCGTGGTCGACTACCTCCGTGCTCACCCGGAGAAGTTGGCTTGCAATGAATTTACCCATCATGGTTGCTGCAATTATCCATTGCAAATCAGTTTCATTTTATATGACATATTCGAATCCGTTTCTTTCTCTCTCTTTTTTCTTTCTTCTTTTTTCTGCTTCTCTTCTTCGATCGTTCTGTTACTACAGATCCTGGGGCTTCTATTGCGTAGCTCCCCACTCTTCACGTCGTTGTCTTGACCCGCTCGATTTCCCCTCATACATCATCAAGTATCATCTTGGCCTCAGCCCCGCTACTGACAATCACTGCGCTGTGTTCGCCTCTCATTTTTTCCGTCTCAACATACGCATTACCTTCTTCGAGAGCCCCAGGTTCACGCAAAAGATTCCCAACAATGAGTGACAGTATTCAGCAATGGACGATAGAGAAGCCATGGCTTGAGACACATTGTCTGTTGGGTGAAGGACCATTCTACGAGGAATCGACAGGCACTCTGCGCTTTGTCGATATTCGTAACAAGAGATTGCATTATTTAAAGGTGGCCGAGGGTCCTTCTTCACTCAAGACTATTCAGCTCGACGTTTGCCCTACTGTCACGTCGAACATCGCCGGGGTTGATCCACAGGAACGAATCGCTATCGGCATCAAGTACGGACTGGCAGTCCTCGACGTCAAGAAGGAGACATATGAACTCATTCAGCCATTTGAAGAACCAGCTAATGAGCGTGTGCGGAGTAACGATGGCGGCGTGGACCCTCTTGGCCGATTCTGGCTGGGAACAATGACGGACTTTGGCCTTGGTCCCTTTAAGCCTGAAGGTACGCTTCCCTGCACATAGTCAAGTCTCGCATCTGCATTGATACCCTGCCCTGCCGGCCTATGTGGTACCGGTCACAGTTTCTGATACATATGATATAGGAGCGGTCTATCTGATGGATTCTAACTCGAGGGAGGTGAAGCTGCCCAATATGACCATCCCCAACACGCCAGGTTGGTCCCCTGATGGAAAGACACTATACGTCACACACTCGAGCGCCAGGGAGATCTTTGCCTTTGATTTCAACACTGAATCTGGGGAGATATCCAATAAGCGTATCTTCTACACCCATGACGGCCCAGGCGAGCCAGACGGATTCCGAGTAGACGTGGATGGTTTCCTTTGGCAGGCTGTGTATGGAGAGGGCCGCGTCATTCGAATCAACCCCAACACGGGCAAGATTGTAGGCGAGGTCAAGGTGCCGACAAACAACACGACATGTGTTCAGTTTGTCGGTACCGAGCTTGTGATTACAACCGCCGAGGATGACGAGGGTGAGGGAACGAGCCGCGAGAACGGCGGACATGTGTTCAAGGTGGATGTTGGAATCCGAGGATTGAACCTTTATGAGTTCAAACTATGAGATTGGGTCAATCATGACAGCCCATGACGATAGAGATTATAGAAGCATCAACTCGCTTTCCTGTTAAGTCCGGCTTCAACTACGTCCGCTGAGCAAAAAAAGCACAGACCTTACTTAGCATAACTTGATGGAAAGCCTGGGGCAATACACAATACATACACACTACGTACCGAGTTAACGCCCGGACGCCTCTTTTCTTCTTATTTTCTTCTTTTTTTCATTCTTTTCGACGGGTCTCGACTAACGCTACGGGGTCCGGAACTCTGGACCGGACCACGACCCCGGCGGCTGGGCCATTCTATGATATCCGTTATTACTACGGATACTTGGCGTATCCTTGTTTTCTTCCTCGCTTAATACTACACAGTGTTTACCTACCTCGCTCATCCTTGAGGTTTGCTTCCAATCCATGGAGCACATCCGAGTGGTTTTGCGACATTTCCCAACACGACACTTGCTTCCCCTTTCGACTCTCAAACTCTTCACGACAATATTAGCTGGTTAGCTCTTTCAACTGCCGGAACCAAGGTCCACTTACTCCCGCAAGCGTATCGTTTACCGAAGAGGGCCTCCACGCATGACTCGCGTGTATATACTGTATACTGAACAAGCCCTTACACCGCCGTCGACACCTTGACCGCTCTGACAACTGGAGGCTTTCTATGCCCGGAACTTTTTTCTGTTGCTCTGTGAGAGATATGTACGTGATGATTGTTTGGCTCCAATAAACATGGATCCCCCCGGTAAACAATGCAGATGCAGTTTGGGAATCCGATGCTGGGTCGCGTCGTCGAGTCTCTGCGTCTTTGACGGCTGCATACAGAGTCTGCATTTGCATTTGCATTTGCATTTGCATTTGCATTTGCATTTGCATTTGCATTGCATGAGGTTAGTTTCAAGCTCGCTAACAGCAGGGACTATGGAACTCACCGACAACTCGACCTCTGGATACCTCTCACCGCTTCAATTGAAGTTCTCGCCATCTGGATTTTGATACTGGCGCATGCGAACACGTTCGGACACAGACGCCCTCCGTCAGAATATCCCTTCCCCAGCATCTACCACCACATGACGAAATTCGTTTCATCCCTACTCTGGGAGTGAGATCATAGTTCTTTCTCGACATACGTGCATCCCGCTAGTTAGGTAGTTACAGACAAGCAACATCCCATTTCGAACCACCCTCGTCGAAAAGCCGATCAATCCTTTCGCTCTGGGTTGGACCCTGCTCGCCTCACTCAACAGTCACATTCTCGCTTTCGTAGGGGCCTACCACGTCAAAAATGGAGTTTGACGCACCCTGGGTTTTTGACCAGCCCTACAAATACAGAGACCCTAAAAAAGAGAAAGGTTCTCAACAATAACCCCTGTCACCGCCTCTCAACCTAGAAGAACCCCCCAGCCTCTTCGTCTCGCCGGTAAACCGGGGAAGAGGGGAGGTTGCAGTAGGGCCCGGAGACTAGTTAGGGCAGGGGACCCGGGAAGCCATGGAATTGTCCCCGTTGGTTGATTGCTTATGCTTGTTGACGTTGACAGGTTTCGCTACTGTCGCTGACGTTGGACTGCTACGCCATTGAAGGTTAAGTATGAACATTTGACTACCTTACCGAAGCAATGTGTTGGCTTTGGCTTGAGTCAATTGCAGCCCAAGGACATCGTTGTCCGAGCACATTGTTCTTGTGGTAGCTGTACTGCTACCATGATTGATGTACGAGGCTTTGTTCACATTTGACCTGGACGTGGCTGGATTAAGAGGGTTTGGACGGTTGGTTGGTAGTAATAGCTTGAAGTTTGTAGGATTAAGGGGTAGCAATACTCCAAAGTTAATGAAATGATAAACCTGTTGAAGGAAGAAAGCCTATGCTCTTCCGTCTTGGCCTGCTGTTATAGTCCCAACCGTTTCAACCTTCCTGCTCTTACAAACCTCCGCTCTATCGCGGCTTCAAATGCTCATGCAGGTCCTCCTTCAAGTTCGTGTTGATGATCAAATCATCCTTGCCCCTCAGATGCATAACGACCGTGAGGCCTTCAATGTCAATATCACCATGAGGGTGCGAGCACGATGTAACACCCTCCGCCGGTTTCGCTGATGACTCGTGCAATGATTCAAAACTAAGTTGGTCAACTTGGCTTTTGAGGTCCATGTATCGTGCTCGCCAAGCACACATGTGGTTGTATGGCAGCATGGGCCTTGGGTCGTGAATTATCGTCTCCTCGTGTGATCGATCATCTGCCGTGCTCAAGAGTCTCGACCTCGTCGGCTCTTCCACTGCCGTGTCATGTGGCTGTGGAGTCTTTGCTACCAATTCCTCTGCACTTTTCCGAGCGAGTGATTGCTCGACGTCTGTCACCTTGAGACGAGGTAACGGCGACTCTGTTGCAGTACTGTGCTCGTCTTCAACCTGCTTCTTTGAATTATCTTCCGCGTACATCTGGCAAGCATTATCTTCCTGCCTTGGCGACGAGATTTGGCTTGGAAAACAATTGAGGCAACTGTCCTTTTCCTTTTCCTTTTCTGATAACGGTGTACGACGATTTCTGCTCAGATCACGCCTCCAATTCTCGACATGAGAAGGGGTCAGTTGCTGACTTTGCGGCTGATCTGAAGACCTGTCAACTTTCCTTAACTGCGTCCTCTATGACGAGATATCGGTAGTCCCGGCAGTTGGTCGTTCAGAAGCCTCAATGCGTGGCGTTGTTTTGCGAAGCATATGCGCTCCGGGGACCGGCTCATCAAGTTCCCCGACGCTTTTCCTCGAGTGAAGATCGACATCGTGATTGTGAGAAAAGGTGGTATTCTGAACTTGTAGCGTAGTCCTACTATTTGCTTCTTTTGAGGCGTCGAGGCCCTTCTTCGTTGCCTTGATTTCAAGCGCGGGCTTTGCGTTGAGTGAAGATGACGGCATTGATCTCATGTGATCTTCTCGCACATCATAGCCCTGGTCGTGGCTCGCCAAACGAGACTTCGTTAAACGGGCATCCTTGTTTCGAGCGTCATCAAGGGGCTCACGAGACTTTGGACTTTTGTGTCGATCCCCCTTGGGATCATCGGGAAGATTATGTGGCTGCGACTCGATCGTTTCAGGGACCACCGCATCTGTGCTTAGACTATGCCTGGTAGTGGCCTCTCCCACGGTTACAGTCTCGTCTCGACTCAAGGAGTGATCCATGGCAGGCTGACTGTGCACTCTGCAGTTGTAGCCGTCGGTTTGAGAATTGCGGTCTTGCTCATCTGCCTGTTTTTCTCCAGTGGTAGCAGAGGGCTCGAGAGTCTTTACACCAGCTGCTAGATGCTCCATGATATGCTGCGAGTGATGGAGATCCTGCCCGTGGTGGTACAGTTGGTCAATTCTCATTTGTAACTTGCTTCGAGATGGCGACTCCCGCGATGACTGAAAGTGCTTCTCCTCATCTTTGTCTTTTTCTGTAGTAATCTTATCTAATTCATTTCCTTCAACAACTTGCGCTCCTAGGCTACGTCGAGTCACACAGCCAATGCTGTGTCGAAGTGGATGGTGACCTACGTGCGTTGCTCTGCAGCCTGGATCAGAGCATTCTTCCTGTATATGGGAATATCGAGGCGAGTCAGACATGAGACGATCGGGCACGCAATCTGAGAATTTGGTTTTCCGTTCCACTTGCACCGACCTTGTCGTGATTGCAGGTTCGGAGGCTTCTTTCTTCAAGCCCCTGTCTGCCATGAAGAAGGGGTTGTTCTTCACTGAGCTGGCGATTTCCTTCGGTGCTGCGATTGTCCTTTTTCGTCCTGGCTTCGGGCGAGTTTGTGTTCTGGCCCAACGAGGTGTTTTTGGCATCTCAGGTTCCGATGCAAATCTCGACATCTCGCGACGACGGGTCGTATCGACTGCAACTCGCGCAGTATAGCTACTAGCTGGAGGGGCCTCCACAGCTTGCCTAGGTGGTTTAGAGAGATCTTCGGTATAAGATTGATTCTGGTATTGAACTGAAGCGTCGAGGACCTTGTGTCCGAGGTCTTGTCCAGAGATCTCTCCAGTGCATTTCACACAAGAGTCATGGCCACAGTGCGGGCAATATCGTTCGAAAGCGATAGGATTGCCGCACGAGTGGCAGATTTTTGAGGACATAGGTTTGACCTGCACAAATTGATTTGTCGTGCCTAGATTATCATCCGAGAACCATCCCTCGGGTTTGGAGATTCTATACTGCTCGAGAATGTCCATCGCATCTTGGCATTTCTCTGTCGAGCTCGCAGTGCGGGAGTTGTTTGTTGAAGCAACATAGGACGTCATGAACTGACTCTGAAGAGACTCTGAGGGAAGCCGCTCCATGGTAGCTGAGCGTCGGAGAGCCTGGCTGGATCGACTCGGAGCGGGACGGCCACGGCTAGTTCTGAACTGGAGGCCAGAAACACTTGGTCGTGATGATGCATTCTGTCCCTTGGAGCCTCTTCCAGCACTGGACCGCTGATGCTCCTTCTGTGATAGAATCGATGCGCGACTCTTCACACTACTGGCTGCTTGTGATCCCTATCCAAGCGTGGTGCTTTGGCGCTGTCGCTGAGAAGTGAGCGATGATCGTCCATCTGCGGTTTGCGGCTCTGTAAGTGTTTGGAGCTGGCGAACACGGTCACCGACGACTCCTGAGGGTATCATATCAGCTTGTTGGCTAAAGGTCGATTACCGGCTCCTTCCAGATAGAGGCTGACCAGGCACTGCCATAAAAGAGGAAGAGTGGCAGGTGACAGCCCAAGAATTTGGTTAGTTGATAAAAGGTACAGCTATACAAGGTGCTGAAATGCGACGCATGTTGTTGGTAGGAGTTTTGAGATTAGACGTGGTGGTAGGTTATGTTGTAGGAAAAGGCATGAAGGATTCTAGCCTGGACTTGCAGGTGGAAGTTGAGGAGGACAAGGGCGCGCTGAAAAATCCAGCATTGCATTAACGTCACCAAAGTCACCTCATTTGAGATTATACAGAAGGAAGGATTCACTTGGCGAGAAAAAGAAATAAAAGAGCATTTGGGAGGTAGCACAACCAGGACTGGTATCAATTGTCACGGCTTCTGTGCTAAGGATGGGTAGAATATTGATGTACAAGGGCCTCCGTCACCACAAACTCGCTGTACACTTATTTCACATGCGCAGACAGGGTCTCGAGAACCTGTTTGTTCGTTAGCATAGTCAATGGCAATTGAATATCGGATAAAACGCACCTCCAGCTCAATCTTGGCCTCGGCAATGTCCTGCTCGCTTCCGCTGCCGTTGGCGACCTTCTGGGCCTCAGCGATCTGAGCCCGGATGGCATCGGCGCTGAAGTCCTCAAGGGGGTACCCCTCGACGGCGTTGATGCTGAGGACGGAGTTGGGCTGAACAGTAGCGAATCCACCGGAAACTAAAACATATATCCATCAGCAATTGTCCGCCCGGCAATTGTTCGTTTAGCTCAAGACGTACGGAAGAACTGCTTGGAGCCGCTGGACTCCTCGACAACCTCAACCAGACCAGGCTTCAGCTGCTCAATGGAAGGAACGTGGTTGGCGAGGACACCCATCTCTCCGGACTCGGCGGGGATGTTGACCTGGACGACATCCTGGGACTTGTAGATGGCCTGCGTGCGGCAATTAGCTCCATGCATCAATTGGCGACGAGCCATCGTTGTAGGGCTCCAATTCGATCGTATCGTATTCAATCTCGATCGGAGTATCGCGCGGCGGTCATACCTGGTGAGGGAGGGCAAGGCTCAGCTTGATCTGCGATAACGGTCAGTCGGGTCGGGACGTAAAAACAGTAGCCGAATCGTGTTCTCCTTGCCTTGTCGGGGACGGCCTCGGCGTAGGTCCTTCGCTGGAGAGGAACTCGGATAGCGGCAGGGCGAGCTCGGAGAGCCGCGCGGGCGAAGCGGAGGGAGTTCATGATGGGCTGAGCTGGTGGATGAGGTTGTTGCTTGGGTGAGCTCAAATGAGGCCGCTGTCACGAATCTTTGCCGGAGCAGCAATTCGCGATTCGGCTAGCGGGAAAATCCGATGAAGCTACGACACGTGATGGGTCACATGACATTTGTGTCCTTATAGCCGGTCCCTACTACGTAGGCTCAACATCCTCCAGAAGCCTATTAACAACTTGTATCTAAAGAATGAAAGAAGAGGCAATTTCACAATACCTTCGACGGTTGTGCTCGGTTGATATCTCGAGCATAATCAAGGCCTCTTTTGGCCAGCTCTAAACTTTACTCTCCATGCGGACGTTGAAAGTCGCTAAGGTATATTAGCTTGTATTGCCGGCATAACGCCCAAGTATTGCTTCGAAATAACCTTTATAGCCTCTGACTACCATGGATCGCTTTTCCCAAACCATTGTTACTTATTGTTTGTTATTGTTTGTTAAATTTTGTGCGCAAAAACTTCGTCAACAGATCGACAATACGGCTGTGCTGCGGCTTCTTCCCATAATTAGAGATCACCTTCTCAACGTGACTCTTACTGACGTTCTTTGCCGTTGAGTTGTCAAGCAAAATCTCCAGCAGTAGGGAACGACCTTCTTCCGCTGCTTTGCAAGCATCTTGAAGCGGACTCTCCCTTGGTCCGTCAAAGTCCAGTCGTGCGCCATGCTCTAACAGCACCTCAAGATGCTTCCTGATATTCTCGATTTCTTCATCACCGGGCCCTTCTGGATCCCAAGTATGGCGGAATACTCCAGATAGAAACGCTTGGCGGTTGCTCTTGTTTGGGTCCTCTAGCTCTAGGTCCCTGATGATGACAGGCGCATTTGGGTCGGCTCCCGCGGCAAGTAGAGCTGTCATGCTCTCGAAGTGCGTCTCGCCGCATACTGTCAACATGAGCGGGGTGCAGTCACTTTCGGTGAGTATATCTATTGAGCGTATTCCTTCGACGTTCTCGATCTCATCCCGTTCGTCACTCCATGAGTTGTAAAGAGGTGAGTCAGTATATGTATCGATTTCGATGCCTTTCAAGATGAACTGTTCAATCAGCTCAATCTGTATATCGTCACTGTCGGCCAAGGGCATTGTCTTTAAACAGATATGCAGTAGGCTGTTGTTGTACTTGAAGCGTGTAGATATCATGGGATCTGCACCTATTGAGAGCAGATACTGCGCGGTCCAGAGGTCACCACTACAGAGTGCTTGATGAAAGGCCGTCAACCCATTCACAGACACTTTGTCGAGCGGCACACCCTCTCGAAGGGCCGTCTCGATTAGAATCTCGATTGGGTAGTCTTTTGGACGATTCCCACAGATGTAATGCAGGATGGTACGACCATCTTTGTCGACATCGGTTATCTCGACACCTGGCTGCTCAAGCAGCAATCCCATCAGCTTCAGTCCACTGGGACGCCAAATCGACGCTGCCATATGCAAAGGTGATTGTCCATGTAAGGCCCTTGCATTGGCGTCAACATCGTGTCGGTGTAGTAAGAGTTTTGCGACTTTGACATCGCCTAGCAAGCAGGCGTAATGTAAGGGGGTAAGTCCTCTCAGAGTGCGCTCTCCGGCGTTCACCTCAGGCCGAGCTAGCAGGAACTTGATAACCTCGAGCTTTTCCTGGTGAAATTCAGTTGGCTCGACGGTGGCTCCGCCTGGCATGCGCCTTTTCCATGGACCCAGTAAGGGGTCACGGCTCTTGACAGCCCAATGGAGGGGCGTCATTCCTGTATTGTCGGCTGATGCTGCATTAACCCCTGGTTTTTCTAGGAGAAGCTGTACCATGGCCATTTCTCCATACATAGTAGCAAAATGCAGTGCGGTCATTCCCATATCGTCTGCCTTACCTGCATCTACCTCGGGGCGTTGAAGGAATAGTTCGACAAGTGGCAAGCTCCTCTTGTCAGCAGCAACGTGCAAAGGAGTGAATCCATCCCCTGTAGGTATGCTCGCATTGACATCTGGACGCTGGAGTAGTAACTTGGCGATTTCTACCTGTTGGCGGAATGCCGCACATAGTATAGGCGTCCGTCCGTATCTGTCGAGAACAGAGGCATCCAGGTCAGGTCTTGCAAGTATGCGAATAGCAAGATCAGTATCTGCACGCTCAATGGCGAAGCGTAGTGCTGCTACTGCAGGCCCTGGTCCAGGGAGGGCGATAAGGAAATCATTCACTTCCTTTTCCCTCTCGTCCTCGATCTCGTCCAAAGCAGGCATGTCACGAAGAGTCCAGTAGGCTCCTAGCTTTTGAACAAGCAGTTTTGCAGCTCCTTCAACCTCATTGTGGAACAAGGCTGTGTGTAAAGCATAGGGTCCTTCATGTTTTTCGTAACACTCGCAAAGTCCCTTGGACGGAACATGAGGGTCGACTCCTACTTCGATCAAGTACTCAACGATATCCCGATGCCCATGCTTGATGGCATATTGTAGAGGCGATGCTTTCTGACCGAGAGTTGTCGTTCCACTTGCACTCAGATCTACGCCGTGTGCATGTGCCTTCTTGATAGTATCTAATCGTCCTTCTCGAGCTGCCCAAAAGATACTCTGTTTTCGGATATGAGGGTTGACGATGTCATGGAAATGATGGCTAGTTTGAGAAAGGGCCAATTGAGCATTGCCATGGTCCTCTATACACATGTCTGTAATTCGACATATGGCTTCCATTGGAAGTGCTTCAATTGAGGCCATATCGAATGATGTTGTTGTGCGGCCTGGTCGAAATGGCAACGGCTCGAGTTGGTGCTGCTCAGATGATGCCTTGAACTACATGGGCTTTGAGGTGTGCCGATACTTTTATTTGGTGTTCAACATATAGATCGAGTTTTCATATGGGTTTGAGTGAGAGACTGTGTCATGGGGTTCGAATGATGGAGGTCTTAAGCCACAGAAGCAATTATATCCAATGACGTGTATAACGGTGTGTCGCACTATGGCCACTACTCCCATCCGCAATATCGTCAAGGGAGTCCCGTCTTTTCAGGAATACTGTTATTTCTTAATTTATTGATGCTCTCCCTCATTTGTACCTCTACTGTTGTAATTAAATTTCCAATGTTACACTCCACTACGAAGAGAGTACGCATTGCATGAGGCTCTGTCAAAAACTAACGAGCTTTCAGATCGTGTCTAATATGAATTCAGGACGGTAACAGCTTAGGTAGAGACTTAGGCAGGGTGATTCAATGTTCGTGTGTTTTCTAGCAAATATGATTGCATAAGATGAACTTGATGGAGAACCGTAGTGTTTCGTGTTTACAAACTTGGCTTCATCTCAGCATATTCGCCCCAGTCCCGAGTGATGTTGAAGCTATTGGAAATAAATACAAGCATACAATTCCTTCTAAAACACTTCCAACGATGATAATTATTCCATCGCTCATCTAATTATGATCAGCTTCAAAACAGTCAGCCATCGGTCACTCATCCTTAACCGATCGGATCATTTTCCTATCCTTTTTACAGTACCGTCTTTCATAAAATAATAAAACGAAATTTCCTTATCCTACAATTAGAAGGCATTTGAGTATTTATGCCGTGCTATATCGCATGTCCAACAGAGCTAACCCTGACTACTAACGCCAGTGATATTATCAGTATCCTCGAAGTAACGCTGCACTCGCCCAACTTATCAACAACGCGAACTGATGTGTACTTACATTCTAGACTCAATCATCAGGAAGGACCTTCTGTCAAGCGCTTCATGTTAACAAAACGATGATTTACTGGTATGGCCAATGCAATTTGCACATGATAATGATATGTTGCTTCCTACCTACATAGAGGCAGCATGTCCCTGACGCCGAGGGTAATTGATTCTCAATGAAAAATATACCCAATAACATCATGGGCCTAGTTCTTCCAGGTACGATAGTTCGTGAAAAGTTGATCCTTCACTTTGGACCGTAATTTTATAGGACTCATGTCAATTTCATATCTATATTGGGAGCATATTCTTAATCAAAGTGAAACTCTGATTAATACGAATATCTTAGTAATAATACGGTATACTAAATGCGCACATAAGACAAACAAATCAGACTGCGTCCCATAATAAGCCAATTCGTTATTTAGAATACAAGCTAATCGTTTATCGTATCCTCCATTAATTAATGTCCTCGTGTTGAGATGTGAAGCCATGCCGAGTAGGCTACCCTATACCAAAGTTGACTTTGAGATCCACGTCGCTTCGCTTCATGATCGTCAAGACAACCTGGCATACAATTCATCAATGACGACAAGATGTCGAAACTCCCCGCCCTTCAACCTTCAATTGCAACCGGCCCGGGGTTGTCTCGGGAACCGGGTTCTCTGTTGCAAACATCATCGTCAGGAAAAAGACATGTTATCTGTTCCGTTGCTGATGAACCTGGCTGGGAATAAACAGGAAAATGACCACGGCACTCGACGCGGACAATTGCCGATCACCTGAGTACCTCGTTATGACCTCACTCGTCACAGCAAAAAACAGGTCTCTCGGCTATGTAACCTCAATGTACAAGCCGTTCTAGTGCTTTCATCCATTATTCTGAGGACGCGCCAGCCAACTGTACCCTAGGAGTTTCGGGCTTTCGAGAGTCCGCTCATTGCTGAAGATCCGGGGGCCGTGAAGCCCGAGATCTCCCTTCATTTCCTGAAGAGTGAACACGGAGCGCTCTTCGCCACAGAAAACACGTAACCTGGGTTATCGTCTTGCCAACCTGTGGTGGCTCAACTCTTTTTATTTCGTCACGGATCATCAGCCGTCATCATCACCAACCTGGCGCAGTGCAAGCCCAGCCTTGTGCTTATCTTACTTTACTCTTGACCGCGTAATGTATCTTGGCATCACTTCCAGTCGTACTCCGTATTGCACAGTACAGTAACCTAAAATCAACGTTTCCCAGCGCAGCCCCTGCCAAGGCACACTGAGCGATGCATTGCATCACGGTTTCAGCCATGTTGACAGGGAGACCTCGGAGGAGGTAGGGAGAGCAAAGCCAAAAAGCCAACACTCGAGCTGGCGCGGGCTTTCACGGCCTCAACATCAGAGCTCAATCAGAAGGCTGAAAGCTGAAAACTGATGAAGGCTCCACATATGAGATTGTAATTCGCGGTCAGACGGTGGCTTTTTTTCTCATTCTTTGTCAGAAATTGCGATTGACGTGCCAATATTGGAAGCCCTGATTTCTCTTGCTGACGGACCATCGGTGAAGTAGTGAAGTATCCCAAGGTACTGGAAGTCGATTCTCATCGTGACGCTAGCGCAGCAGAAAAAAAAACTTCAAGCCTTTTCCAGTTTGAAGCTCTCGGTCTAGAAAAGTCTGGACGGGAAGCAAATTTTCAGGAACCCACAATCGCTTCTCACCAGGTGAGATTCAAGGAAGATTCCGATGCATAAGCTAGTAATGACCGTTAAATTATTGGAAATTAATTTAGTGATCGTGTTGCTATTCTCAGCCTTGTAGGTGTTGAGCGTGGTAGGTTGAGGTAGAGGTTGAAGCTCAGGCCCTCCTCTCGGAGAAAACAATCTCTTGGCGAAGATCTAGGAGGGCATGTCAAGTCCCTGATCGGCAACTTGACCACAGCTCGACGGCCGGATAAGTATCCTGGCGTCTGAGAACCCCCCTCCTTGCTTCTTGCGACGGGCTCCGTCATAGACAGCATATCTTGCAGGTCGCAGGATGCTTGTTTCTTCAACTGCAGGCGTGGCTTTTGGAGACCGGGATCACGGCTCTGGACTGAACTATCAAACCATTCTGGCGGTCGGCTCATTGATCGCTGGATGAAAGGAACCGGCTAGGAGAACGGGAAGAGTTCCACGTTACACACACAACCATCATGCAGCAGTCCACACCTCCTTTGTCAAAAACCGCGCAACTTGTCGTCGTTGTTTACGCCGAGAGGATGGGTCCTCGAGTCGGCCCAGTTTGTATAACCGGCCGAGACCTGGGTCCACGTTTGAAGATGCAGCAAGACGGAGCAGTATGCGGGTCAACATGCGAGGTGCGGGTAATGACTTACACGGCGCAGATTTGAAGGTATTTAGAGCAATATACCCCCATTCTTGTCAATAGTAGTAATATGATATTCCGAATAATTGGTTACTCTTGGTCTCAAATCCAGACTAGAGTAAAGACTATGCTAGTTTCAATTTTAAAACCCAGAGATGCAGCAATAATGACTTCGAGACAATCCATTTAGAATACTAAATATTGCTTAGTGGTGTATTGAACGACTTGGTTGCAGACTCGATCCCATTCTTGTGAAAATGGCAGACAGCTCGTGATCAATGTGCCTCTTTGTAGTTTCGATTTGCTCTTTCATTCTTGCTTTTGAACCCCGCCTCGATTCCAATAGATTCAGACAATAACGTGTTCACCGCCGGAGTCTCGCGATAATTGAGCCCTGTTTTGAAAGTGGGTGGGCTGCGGATGAAGGACAGTGGACAGTCAGCGAGAGCAAGCTCAGAGAGGCTATCCGAGCTGCATGAGCCAGAGCGCAAAAGGCTTTTTGGATACCACGATACAAGGCTACAAAGAAGTAAGCAGAGCAAAGCAACATACGAATTTACGTGCTACGCGCTGATGCCGCGTTGTCGTTTTCTTTAAGATGCGGGGTTTGACTTCGCAACGCGGGGTTAGTGCCCAGGCGGACGGGTCAACGTGACGAGACTGTCAAACGTCCAAGCAAGCTTGTATGCCAGTAGAGAACTGATATCACATTAGACACGTTCTTTATCGCAAAGACCGAGACTGCCGAGCATCATTCGCTTGTTACCCTGTCGATGAAGGGGGTTGCACAGCCTGCTTGCCTGCTGTTAGCCTGTTACTCCAAAAATCACGGGAAGAGACCGAGGCATTTGGCGATCAGTAAACAGCGCCAGATGGGATTGGGCCGTTTGAAACACCTTCTATGATCGTCACGGCATGAAATGCGGCGAGTCACGAGTAGCTTAGGCTAATCAACCTGTTCAGGCTTCGAGCCGCTATGATCGCACAGAGGACCCTCAAGAGACATTGTAGCATCATTTGGCTGTTTCAGTAACTCAGTCATGAATATGAGAGTTCTGGTTACTGTACTAGTCAGTTTCAGGGTCCGTCGCAATAATATTAAGAGATCATCCATGAACATCTTGATATGAGTCGTGACTCGGTTTCATGCATTCATTCTTGCGGGCACACGGAAGAGCTAATAAGCTCTAAGACACTTCCATGCCAAACTGTCGTCATCGGGAAATTATGCCTCGAGTTGCAATGGATGCTTGTAAGTGGGCCAGGAGTGGGAGGGCTCACAAGTCTGGACAGAAGGGCGGGAGTCAAATGAAATGCCAATGGCAGCAGTTGTTCATGCAGTGACAACAGCAGCATGGCTGCATGGCTGAAGGGGTTCAGCAAGAATCCGGACTCCCTCTGCTAAATAATTCAATTACTATCATTGATTGCGGTATCATTATAGAGCATAATTTCACAAAATTGATATCATAAGAATCTTCAAAGTTTAGGCTAAAAGATTATATAACTCTCTGGAATTTTATTAAATTATAATAATGATTATAGCATAAAATACCTACATCTCTATTCCCGATTATTCTTGAACCCTGAGGCATGGGCGCAAGCTGCACTCGTCCCTGAAGTGCCAATATCAAGGTTGCAAGGATCGATCGTCGACGCAGCCGGCAACGTGCGAAAGCGGAAACGCGGAAATGCCACCAGCAAAATCAATCGATCATGAACGGAACAGGTGATTGTGGGGAAGTTGATGGTGAACAAGGCCAACATTTGAAGAGTACCCCCACGACTTGGGGGTAGCCAAGAGCAGAACGCGCAACATCGAGTGCAAAAAGACTCGTTGACAAAGAGGAATGATGAAAGAGAACTCATCCAACCTGCTATTGTGCATTGTAGCACTGACAAAGGGCGTGAGATGAGACGAGGCTTTGATAACTCCCTCCTGCAATATTGAGACAGTGACAGAAGATCAACAAAGCGGCCTGTGGCGCACCAACCCTTCTTGCATCAGTGGTCCCTGACGCGGGGTGCTCGATGCTGAAACAAGCAACCTGTTTGTCAAGTCATGTCTATCATCTGAGGATTTGGTTGGGCCAGCATATGAAAGTGACTGATTGTCAGTCACAAGCCAGATGATCAATAACAGCAACACGACAGTGCTTCCACAACACAAGCAATCACCAAAGATTACACCGCCTCGAAATCGAGCGGCTGGTGTTGCTAAGTACGGCCTGAGCGTGGTTTCCAACTGGTTGGAAGGTTAAGAACAAAAGATTCCATTGTGGGTCGCCCAAGCGCAAGTGATGAATCAACGGCCAAGAATTCTGTGGCGGCTTGCTTCTGGAAAACACGACGGGAATCATGTATTTTGCGTATGAGATGTGAGGCTTGTAAGAAGGCAGTGCTAGCACCATTATTCGTGCTGCCCGCACTGTATCCCGACACTAGGCGAGCGGCGAGTCGTGAGCCTGAAACTGCCCGTTGCCCTACTGAAGGGACGTAACTCACAAGTACAGCACCACGGTCGGACGGTGTGACACACAGTAGATCAGGGCGACTACTGCTTTCGGCCATGACAACGTGGATCTATCCCAGGGTTGACCGCCGCTGACAGGCGCCACTGGTCAATTGAGAAGACCCTGACTGGACAATCTGGCAAATGCGTGGCCGTGTGTGAAGAAGGGGAATGTGCACTGGGCTGGTTTGTCGGTCTGCAACCGAAATTGGACCTCGGAATGCGCGTTCGCCTCAAGATTGGATGCATCGTATGTATAGTACATCTGCAATTTCTGAGCCGGAATGGATCCTATACGGTTGTGGTGCTTCTCGGCGACTTGGAAAAGCGGACTCGACGCGACAAGGCTCGGAGCATCAGTACAGTAGCGGAGCAAGACAACAGAAGAGCCCTGAGCCTGAGCCTGAGCACGAGCAGAGAGGAAAAGCCCTGTGGCCCATGGATCGATCTAGGCGTCGACAGGCCTAGCCCAGGAGAAAGCGAAAAAGGGCGCAAAATGCCATGAACCTGCAATCCAAATCCCCAAAAGGTTCAAGCGCTGGCTGGCTTCCTTCCACTGACTGCGACTGCTTACTCGAAACTTGGCTTCCATCAGTCATTTCATCCTCCGTGTCCACCCACACCTAATCAATTGGTGATACCGTACCATACTGGAGCCCTGCCCTGAGCCCTTAGCACAGCACAGGCACATGGCGCCCTGTGGGATGTAACCAGCCAGTGCCAGATCAGTTCAGACAAGCCGCGTGCTAGTAAAATTTCTTTGACACTGGGGATAACAAAGGTCAAAGGGCGGGCTCCCTTTTTCTGATGCTCCAGTTTTTACCCGCTCCTTGCACGGCAAATCACCCGTCGTCCTCTAATTTAGGGGACGGCCCCCCAAATCTCATCCCGTACCTTGTCGTCGTTGGCCCCAACCCGCCTGCTGCCGACTGTAGGTTTTTTTCTCTCCTTCTTAGGTCTCCTTTGTACCGTGAAGTACATTTCTCGTCGTTTCCCGCCCAGGCTTATTAAATCAACGACCCGACACCACCCTTTCACTGCCCCAAGTATATCCCTCGCCCTTCTCCCGCCCTTCTTTGTTTACCCTATCTCGTTGTTCCTCTACAAAGCAGCCATTATCACACACACACCTGGTCCCTGTCTGCATACTTTGTCTCAGACCTTGATCTGTACTCGTGCCCTCGAAGAAACGTCATCTGCAGCACTACAACCAGTCCCCACGCGCAACAACAGCGGCCACACCCACACAGCAGAGCAGCACAGACGCCACCCTTCTCTGAGATTGGGGAATCTGCGACTTGGGAATCAGCCGCCTTTTCTACTCCTCTTCTAGCTCCCCTCAAAAGCCCATCCATCCCAGCCCGGCCCGGCCCTGCATCTTGCTTCTGCCCATCGACCCATATCAAAGCACGCTCGTCCGCCTGGCCACAAGGAACAACCCAACAACCTCACCGAGTTTATAGCACTTGACGATGTTTGTTTCGCTGTTATAACACTACCGTCCTCAGGGACACACTTTAACTTGACCCTACTGCGTTGCTCTATCGATACTACGTCTGTAGCGTCTTGCAGCTCAAGCTACCTACCATACATACAACACATCTTACAACAACCACGTCTCTTAACCGACTTCAACTTCTCGTGCCTTCAACTATTCTTGTCTCCTGATCACGACTCAAATCCAGTTTCCTTGTTAGGAGTTTACGATTTGACCCCCACTCTCACCACTCTCAAATCACGCACTACCCCAAAGCACTCTACTTGCCAATATGACGACGACCAACAATCCAGATACACCCTGGGTGGCTCACGGCTCAGAAGAGATCGAAGAGGCCGACGAACCCCCTGAGCTACAATTCAAGAAACATCAGTTTACTGCCAACGATTTCCAAAGAACCACTGTTCGACCTTCCAACGACAAGTCATCCTTATTGACCCAGGCCATCAATGGGAACTCGGACGACGACCTTTACACTCCCCAGACTATTTCACGACCCATCTTGGCGAACAACCAACGACGTCGCTCACTCATGAGCAACATTAGCCTCGCCTCGACCGCCGACCTGACCAGCGACACCGGTTTCACCAGCCCGTCACGACCAAGCACACCTAGCCCACCTCTTCCCGAAATGGCCATGCTGCGCTTGCATGACGAGGGCGCTGCCGAACCGAAGCATGTTTCTCTGCTCGGTGCTGCTGTCAGGTTACAACAGGGCAAGTCCGAGGCCAAGGACGAGCCTCGGAAGCGAAGCATCCAATTTGCGTGCGGCGGCAAGCCGGCAGCACAAGAACAGCCGCCTCGCTCCCAGCCTATGGTCAAGGCACCCTCTGCTCAGGAAGCTCCACGCAAATCGTGTATCAAGTTCGCATGCCCAGCTCGACCAGCTTCGACCCAGAACACTCCTCCCAGGTACATCGAACCCTCTGCCAATCTCAAGGACATGACTCCCAAGGCCGTATCTCCATCTACACCCAAGCGAAGCTCAGCTCTATCCTTTGCTGCAGCTCGCCAGACGACCCCGCGTCGACATTCGATGTCGCGCCCCAAATTCCTCCGTGCCGACTCTTCTGACCTCGCTACCGATAGCTCTCAGTTCCACGAGTTTGCCAGTGGTATGACCCGTGAAGACGATTGGATCCGACGTGACAGCAATGCCGTTGGGGCCAAATTGACCATCAATGACACGCTCACCAAGGAAAACAACATTCGTCGCCTGGCTACTGAGGCAGAGGAAGAGGCACAAGAAGAGGAAGAGCTTGAGGACGAGGAAGACGCAAACATCGACGACGACGACGAAGACGATGATGATGATGAGGACGATGAAGACGAGGATAACGAACTCGATATTGAGCTCGACGAGGACGAGGACGAGGACGAAGATGAGGACGATGAGGATGATGATTCTGATGGCTACCACACCGATGAAGAGACCGGATTCGCCGACTCTGACGATGAAGATGAGGACGACGACATGCGTCTTTGGACACCCGGTGCCAAATCTGTGGTTCACATCGGATCAGGTGCCTCTCAAATGCGCCGACCATCTCTACACGAAATGCAGTCTGATTCCTCCATCACCACTGTGAACAGCCAGCGGGCCAACCGCCGGTCAAAGCGCGTCAGATACGCTGATGAAGAGACCCCTGATCTTCCCGACAGTACTGATTTCGTGTGCGGTACTTTGGATGAAGACCGACCACTCGAAGAAGCGTACCTTTCTTGTCTTGCGGCTCGACGAAATGAGAAGCTTCGTGTCATTCCCCAGGACATTGACCCGAGTTTCCCAGCCTCCGAGCCTGAGGAGGAGAACGATGGAGAAATCTTCAACCCTGTCCACCACGAGAGTGACGAGGATGAGTTTTTCCAAGGCAAAATGGAAGACCTTCATCACGAGCGTGACCGCCCTCGTCGCAGACGCAAGAGCGAGCATGCCTCTCCTAAGCGATTCCGCTCACCACCCC
>JAAVTZ010000350.1:0-15561 GCA_014898835.1 Fusarium lateritium
TGATTCAAAGTAGGAATTTTCGTAAATCACCAGTAGGAATTTTTATAAATCGCCAGTGGGAATTTCCGAAAATCACTAATAGAATAGTTATATAGGGTTCAAAGTGATCCTGGAAATACTTTCCCGAACGCCCCCTTCATCCCCGGGCTTTTTTTGCATGCAGGTGTTCCACTCTCAAGCCTGTTAGCCCACCCTTGTCCTGTGCAGTGAGATCATCTGCTTTTTGCCCCAACCACGATCCTGTCTCTGGTGGGACATATCATGCCATAAGCCCGATGATCGCAAGAGTTTTTAAGTGCGGCCCTGGAAGTCCGCGATTGTGCCTAGATTGATTTGATTGTTGTGTGGCCTGTCAATTCTTTGTAAATACTGCCGGCCAGTCCCGACGTTGTTCGCGCCTGGGACATCCTTGCAGTGTAGCATTCGTACGACTCCATAATGCGCGTCTGAATCACCATACAGAAGTTATTTCGAGAACAACTCCGCTTGCCTCCTTGATCCACGCAAAACTTAATCTCTAGCTGCGATCGTATCGCGATATCATGACTAATTGCGCCGATTCAACGTAAACTGTCTTGGGCATCTCAGCTCACGTTCTGTATATAACATCGGTCTGTCTTGTTTGGACTTTATGTTATTGATTCGACTTCCCCGCATGAATCCTTTGGACATGCATGTCTCGGTCCAACGGGCATATCAATATGAAACCGAAGAGGGGAAATAACAAGATCCTCTTGTCCGTTACTCGTTGCCAGATTTGTTATTCGGGCAGTCATATCAGATAACGATATCCGAGTCCTTGATCCACAATGGATCACCTTATTTGCTCCGTACCCGATGGTGCCGGTAACTATCCCTGTATTCGCCATGCTCTGATATAATGTGCAGACGAACGATACCAGTGGCCTGAGCAGTATATGAACTTGCCTCGGTAAAGCGGTCAAGGAAGTAGCACCATTTATAACTCACTCAATACTCACAACATACTTCAGTTCTTCTGGTCTTTAATTTTCAAACTCTCCGCAAATAAATTGTTAATCCTATCGTTTCACTCAACTCTAGTCTTTTACATAATGTCGGACGTTCCCTCTCAACAACGTGCGGCCGTTCGCCAAGGCGTCGGCCCAGAAGCAACCACATCCATCGAGACTATCGATGTTCCTAAGCCAGGTCCTGGTCAGATCCTGGTAAAGATCTCTTGGACCGGTCTCTGTGGTTCAGACAAGTCCCTACTACGCAATGAGTGGAAGGACTTTGGCATCAGCATGATGGATGTCTCCAAAGGTATTGCTGGACACGAAGGGGCTGGAAACGTCGTGGCTATTGGCGAAGGCATGGAAAACCGGTGGAAAGTTGGTGATCGCGCTGGTGTCAAGTGGATAGCCAGCACGTGCGGCGATTGTGATTTCTGCAGAGTGGGATCCGATGAAGTTCATTGTCCCAAGCAAGTCAACAGCGGCTTCTCCATTCCTGGAACATTCCAGGAGTATGTCCTTGCCGATGGAAGATACACTTCCAGAATTCCCGAAGGAGTTTCAGATGAAGAAGCTGGTCCAATCATGTGCGGAGGAGTCACGGCTTATACGGCTTGCAAACGGTAAGACATAGCATATCTTAGGTTTGAATATCTGTTCTAACTCAAGCTTCTAGATCAATGGTCAATCCCGGGCAGTGGATGGTTATCTCCGGAGCCGGCGGTGGTATCGGTCACTTTGCCATCCAATACGCCAAGGCTATGGGAATGCGCGTTATTGCTATCGACGGCGGAGACAGCAAGCGGGAGCTATGCTTGAAGCTTGGTGCTGAAGTCTATATCGACTTTCAAGCGACCAAGGATATTCCTGCCGAGGTCTTGAAGATTACGAAGTATGGTGCACACGGCGTGATGGTAACGGCTGCAACTCGTGCAGCTTACGAGACTGCACCTAACTATCTGCGTCCCAACGGAACTATTGTTGCTGTCGGCATGCCCCCCGACCCTACAATTCTTGCTGGCGCTCCTCCGGTTGCTGTGGCTCTTCGACGATTGAAGATTGTGGGAAGTGTCACTGGTAGTTTGAAGGATGTCGAGGAGGCTCTTGATTTTACTTCACGAGGGCTAGTTCATGTGAGTTTCTGCCGATGTTTTATATGTACTCTATATATACCGATGCTAACTGATAACAGCCTATTCTGACCAAGGGCAAGCTCGAGGACCTTGACGAGTGGATTCACAAGCTGGCTACTGGCCAAGTTGCTGGTCGCTGTGTCCTTGAAGTTGCCGCTTGAGCAAGACTATTGAGCGTTGGAGTACTGTCTGTTATCTATTCTAGGGGCGAATTGTTTGAAGTCCGGCCGCTTGAAGGAATTGTGTTATGGAAAGTGTTGCGTCACTACACAGGAGTTTTGAAACTTTAAGGCGAGTTTTTGGGTAGAAGTGATGAGGAACGACATAAGTAAGAAATGAACGTTTGATTTTTCACACCTCTTTATCTCTAATAAGTGCACAAGCCAATTTACTCCCAGTTTCGAGACTTGCGTACACGTGCGTCTTGGGTGCTGCTTGTACCGACTGGCCGTAGACTTGCGAGTAAAATCTTCAATCCTTGTCCTTCATGTGAAGATTCTCCAGCTCCAGAGCCTGCTCATCGTCTGCCGCGAACTTGCTTCGATGCCTCAATCTCTGTCCGTACCTTAAGAACAAAAATGGCGTAAAAGCAAACAGACTCGCCACCGCCGCCAAGATGCTCGTTGCAACATTGCTGCCCAGCCCCGTATACATCTGATGTGTGAAAAGTGGAAAGACCGCAGCGGCCAGCGTACGCGTCAAGCTGATGGCACTGACAGCGCTGGCAGCATATTCTCCATAACTGTCAGTGGCGTAGCCGAAAAGCACGTAGCTAAAATCGTTGGCACTGAACCCAATCATTACCAAACCAATCATGCTGACAGGCCAAGGAACATTGGTGACCCGCGGTGGAATGGTCCAGGCGAAGAGCCACAGGCCGATGGCAAGAGATGGAGCAGCAATGGCAAACGAGGTGATTTTGCTCTCTGGTAGGATGCGTCGGTGTGTTTTGCGGTATTTCTTGTATATGTAGGCGTCGTAGATCCGGGGCAGAATATTGAGTATCTCGCCGATCGCAATGGCAATGAATGCCAGACTGGAGTTTTTTTGCGAAAAGTTGAAAGGTGACGCGGTGTAGACGATCGTCAATGATTCTGTCAAGCCGTAAATGAGACCGAATGCGATGGCGCATAGTACGGCGCAGAAGAATACCAGAGGATCCGTAACAAGGAACTTCAAGGGTCGGAAGAGAGCGTTCTGCGCGAAGGCAGCTACGGTAAGTCTTCCTCCTTCAGAATGACCAAATTTTACGTCTTCTATTCCAGTCTCTTCTCGTAATTGTTTTACAATCTTATCAAGTAATTGGTTTGCGTTTGACTCCCTCGTGAAGATGCATGCGACAGCGGTGGCACCCGTGACGATCGTAGAGATGTAGTATACCCAACGCCTAGTTCATTGTCAGTCTAGTAAGCATCTCGCTTCCTTCTAGACTTACCAGCCTATGCTCGAAGTGATGTATGTCGAGTAAATAGGGCCCAGTGCCAGCCCCAACATACCGAGAATTGTATACACATAGACGACCCAGATCCTATGCTCAGCATTGTACATGTCGTCAAAGTTGCCAAAAGCGACAGTGGCAGGTATTGCCGCAGCCACCCCTTGGAAGAATCGACCAAGATATACCGCGATTATTGACGGCACCGCGGCTACTATCGCTGAGGAAATGCAGAAGACGGTTGCCGCAAGTATATATATGGTTCGTCGTCCAAATACCTCGGAGATGGGTGAGCAGAATATACTGCCTATAGTTTGACCCAGCAAGTATCTGTTTTCCAAAATTAGCAAAAGTATTGATGACCTGATCTGCTTCGAGGCTTACATGGTGACGAAGGCGAAATAGGCCAGCGTTCTGCTTACACCATACTCCTCTCGTGCTGAGTCTGCAGTAGCCGTCTGGAACATCGTTAGCAGAAACATATCCGTAGCAGTAATCAAACTGACCCCAGAGGAGCTGATTGCCGTCATGTACATCTCCAACCAGCATATCAGGGCGGTTGTGTATGTCTTAGTTCCGAAGTTCCAGTTCCGGGGGTGTTGGTCAGCATCTTCGTCCCAGCAGATATAATTGTCGCTGTCGACATGAACTCCTTTCCCTTGCACAGCATCTTCAAGTGAGCTATTGTTTGTCATTGTGTTTTCTGAAGATGTCTGCGTAGATGATAGAGAGCGAGCCATCACACTTGATTAGTCTGACACAGTGTCTGCGACAAAGAAGCTGCTATCAATGACCTTTGTCCTCGTGGCAAGTAAAAGTCACAAAATCCTATGCATGTATTTGGAAATACGTCCCAGGAAAGAAGGTCCAAGGGAGAGCCTGGATAGTCGGCACATCAAAACCCTTACATCGGGTCTACGGTCGATCGATCGGACGGGCCGCAACCGGATTAGACTAGTGATCGATCGGCTGTGATCTCTTCCTACCCGTCCCTCCATCTTACATCCAATCATATACTGTCAGATGACGTTCGATACTTGTATTTTCTGCAAATTACGCGATAAGTTCCAGTATGGACTCAGGAAATTCGCTATGACCCGTGGATCTTTTTCACCCAATCTCAGAGCTCTCATTAGTTTAGGTGAGAATCACGATCTGACATCTACACCAAAAGCTCTAATTTGCTAGTAAAAAGGGATCTAGAGGTCATAGCGAATCTTTTGAGTCCATACGGTAGTGTCATCTATAGTGGGGACGGGTAGAAAGCAGCCGGGCCCTTAAGGAGATCGCGCCTACGCGTGTAAGCTTGAATAGAACATTTGAGGAGATCAATGACGCGCCGTGAAATCTATCAGCATCACCACTGTCCATTCGAAGGACAAAGACATGGGTGTGAAGTCCGCTTATGAAATCACACCAAGCTTGTGAAAGGATGCATACCTAGCATTGCTTTCTATCTTCTTTAAACTATCTTGTATTGAATGGGTTTGTAGCTACCGCCATTGGACTTGCTGGCTGAACAGGCAGTAATGGCAACAATAAGGTCCATCTCCGCGACGAAGTCGATGTGATCACCAGCTTTGCTGATAGGTGGATCCACTGTGAACTTGCCCGTCTTGCCGTCTACGGGCACATTCATGAAGCAGTTGAATGCGCAAGGAATACGGTCAGGCACGATGTCATATTTGCTTAGCGCCAGAGAAAGATTGCCGAAACAGCCGTGATGCGGCTCTTTGTCTCCGTATATGATGCGAAAGGTATCTTTGGAACACGGAGTAAGTAGAAAATCGTGGCGTCCGCAAGTGTCTTGGGTGATTTTAAGCATGACATTGCTGCGATTTGAGTACAGCGGGTGGCCGGTTGTCAAGTATATGGTGTCTGCATAGTCAAATGTGCGTCCATTGGAGATGACTTCGTCTGTGTCGTGTCGGTTGAATGCCACAAGGTCAGAGACTTGACCACCTTCTGGATCGATGACTATCAGGCGTCGGCCCTTGTTGACGAGGAATGAAGTTCCAGTCCGGGGCGCAAGTTCTATGATGCCATCAGGTAGTTGTCTAGTATCCTCCATTTCCGGAACTCGGCAAGGATTGTGGTCCGTCGGGTATGGCAAATAACGCCTTGAATGTATACGAACAATAGATCAAATGGGCGAGTATGGAAGCCGTTCTAGATACAGAACGTTATTGTGTTACGAGATACCTCGCGTCTTTGTAATCTTCAGGATCCTCGTTAGTCTCCGAACTAATCTTGATTAGGTGGTGACAGCAGCATTCCACTGTCAATGATGCGACGATGAAGGGTCATGACCTCAGCGGCTCATGCTTTAACAGTCCGAAGGATCCACCTTTCTCCAGGTTTATCTTCGCACCCCACGTTTCGGAGGTCGTTTTGCATATCGTGTTGTTCCCGCAGCGCTAGGATCGAGCGCTGAAACATCTATGTTGTAGGAAGACGGGGATGTCCAACCATAAAGGAGTCCACAGTAGACGTCCGCACCACTAAGCACAAACAACCACGGTGGAATGGTCCACACATCGGAGAATAAATCCCGGCAAGGATGTGTGCATCATCGCTTGCCGCATGCATCGTATTGGTTTCATTAGTTTTAGATCCACGAACCACGCAATGGTAACAAAGAGCCATGGCCCTCTGAGAGATTCCATGCCACTGCTCTTTTACAGAAGTTTAGTAGCTCGGTCAAACACTAGCTGCCGATCCCAGCAATTCAGTCGATTCACGTCAACGACATTCAGCTTATACTCCGTCTGGCCAGTACTATGCACGTTCACGTTGCCACTACGGTACCACATATAAGTTGAGCCTGTGTCCGCTTGGTATTGACGCTGCATCGGGATTGTGAGCGTTGTCCTGAGATACCTCTCTTTGTGCATATGACGTGCTATTTCCAGGCATTCTCAATTTATCAGCACTATGCAGCTCGCAATCAATGCCGTCATCATCGTTGTTGCCTTTGCGGTGGTTGCTAGGCCAGTACAATTTCGAAAAGCTATCCACCGGTTCATAAAGAAGTTGAGATTTGTCACGAATGGCTTCAAACTTGGGAAACCTAAGACGGAACAGGAGGAGGCCGCCTTGCTCCCCAATGACCTTAACGAAATCCGGCAATCTTCACATGTGGAGCTGCTGACGAGGTTCGTGACATGTTAATCGGTTGTACTTACGAGACTGACATGTCATTAGAAATGAAGTTGAGAGTCGGTTCGATGAGAACTCTTGGCAAGGCCTTGCGTACCAGGATTTCAAGAGCACAATATTAGCCAAGGGAAACGGCATGAAGACATTTCCTTGCGTATACGCAACGATGGGCTATCGATCTGACGAACACCGTTACGTATTCCTTGAGTCAGATAACCCATCAGAGCCCCGTAACGTACGCAAGGTAGCTCTAGCTCTAGCCGAGTATCTACGCAGGTCGAGCTCACTGGGCTCCAATACATCCCTTGTTATCATTGGCGCTCCCTCTGAGAAGCAGCGGACTGTCGAAGAGCATAACCGTACTTTCTGGGACATGCTTCGAGGTCTTCGTATTTGCGATCCAAGAGCTTGGCCAGAGGAAATTCCGCAAGACACAGAGGATGCTAGATGGACTTTCTGCTTCAATGGAGAGCCAGTCTTCCCGGTCATGTTAACGCCAGCACATCAAAAACGCTGGAGCAGACACATGAGTGTTCCAGTAATCGCCCTGCAGCCGAAGTGGGTTCTGGATAACCTGCTCGAAACTCCTGAGAAACGAAAGGCTGCACAAAGCAAAGTTCGGAACCTATTGCAGAAGTACGACACCATAGGCGTCAGCCCAGATCTGACCGATTACGGTGCAGTTGGCACTAGCGAAGCGCGCCAGCTATGCTTGCAGGATAAGAACGAGTCTGTCCAGTGTCCATACCGCAACCTTGATAGATAAAATACATAGCTATAATAGCTAATAATAGAGTTTAACTTATATGAACTTTTGTCTGGACTCTGGGTAGTATATAGTTAGTATTAAATTATAGGTTTAGGTAGGGTCGTATTATAACTCTTGCAGTTATGCTGTGTTTTATTTCTTTATTTTAATTTAAGATAATCAATGTCAACTTTTACAGAAGTAGTACCTAACTTATAATAGCTATAACATTTCTCCAATATCTCAACACCGGTGGGAGTCCTATGTAGTATCTTTCTGTTGTCTTTATTTGCCTCTAAAATCAAAATAAGTCTAATAGAAAAGGTAGGCATGCAGTCGTTTCTTCTTTGTAGTAGTCGTTTCACTGCCGGGTCATACTGGTGTGGCTGTGCTGGGTAGACCGTGCCCTCATCGTCTCGTCTTCTCGCATATCCCCGGGGGTCCATACAGCTTGTTGTTATCGGAAGATCTTTCAACACACCGGATGAGGAATTTCGCGATAGTTGTTGGACTCTTCATTGTTGTCTGACTACTCCAGACTAGTGAGGCAATCTCAGGGTGGTGAACGAGATGGGCAATGGGAAGTGACTAGATCCGTGTCCTAGTATCTGTTATCCTCCTCTTATTGTCTAGACTAGGCCACCTTTCCGTGGGCGTCTCTCGCAAAGCACAAGGTAAATCAAATTCAAGCCCAACGGTGCAATTGACTTCTTTCCCCGCGTTCTCATTGTGAACTGGAGGCCCCATTAGTCCACCCTGACCCGTCACGCAGCCAACTCTATTTCCCCTCAATCCTCCATGAGAAGGGCCGAATGCCAGCCGAAAACACTAGCTCACGGCGATATAGCGATAGTAATTGACCGAGACCAAGGAAACAAAATCTGGGGGATCTGGGGTAGCACTTAAATCGCTTCGCTTTATTAAAATGTTTTTCTGACGACCAATGTCAAACTCAACCAATATCAAGACAGCGGTGCATAGTCGACTCGAGACAACCCTGGTCAGATAGTCGCAAATTTGGGCGTAGATATCGTTTTATTAGCCTATCAAGAGACAGATAAAATGTTCTTTTTAACAGAAAAGTCTAATATAGTATGCGATAAAGCCATAGTGCAGTGTGGTGGTGTTTTGAAAATTATTCCTAACCGTGTGCCCCACTAGCGACCGTAAGTTTTGCGAATAACCTCAGCAATTCAGCGTGACCACCAGCCTGAATAACACGAAGAAAAGCGTCACTAGCGGCGACGAGAAATCGTAGCATCGGATCTTTCCCACAACCAAGCGAGTATTATCAGATGGAAACACCAGTTTGATCTCGGTTATCTACATTTACTACATAATGAGTGCGAGATTGATAGCTACAGGGTATGCATACTAAACATGTAATCTACAATCAGTCTACCTTGTTAACTCTAGTGAAAACCAAAGTGCATTCTGGTAATTAGCAATTTCGCGATTAGTCGTGTAGACTGTTTGATTGAATTCAAGGCCGGAGGCGTGCCGAAGGAATAGCGTCTCTCAAATGTCTAAGGACGGTGGTCATCATAGTGCATCGCCCGATCCTACTGTTGACGAGAGCATGCAGTAGCCGAACTAAAAAGCCTCTGAAGAAGTCTCAGCCGCAGAACATGCATGGAAGATGAGACAGAGCACTAGCTGATACTAGCGCTGCGCTTGATGTGGGATTTCCATAGCTTTGTCATGTTGGCCCTGGCTAACGAGGCACACATCACCAGCGACGAGCAGCAAATGAATGAGGTCAACGGCCGGCTGCCCCCGTACGTAAGACGTGAGACAGAGCCTCATTGATGAAGCCGACAGAATCCGAACATGGTCAATGCTAGAACGGTAGCAATGTCCTTTGGTAGTTAGTATTGGCCGTTACCCATTCTTATCAGATCAGTCCTCCACTACAAATAAATAGAATGTGGAGTGAGACAGGATGATGACTCGATGTGATCACTCTTTAGCCGTTTACCCGGTGATTCATCATTCAGAGCTTGGACCTAACATCAGGCGAGTCGCCAAGCTTTAGCTGGTCACTAATCCGGAGAATATTGGAAATCGGCAGTCTTCTTCCATCTTGGTAAGGTCCAGGCACAAAGGGGAAAGTTCTGGACCTGCGCTCAGGGCGGCATCAGATGCTATTTGGTGCTCCGATGGACCTCGTCTGTAAGCAGCAGGCTGCATGTCACCCCTGGTCACCTGTCAGATTGAGCTTAGTCCTTCAGCTGGAGTGTGCATGACAAGACGCAGGGGCGCAGAAAGGGGCCAAAAGATGACATCCTTGATGAATCCTTGGATGAAAATCACGACTTCATCTCGTTGAAGCTTTACGCGACAGCTCAGCCTTATGGTGTAAGCATCTTCTGGATTGAGAATCGAAACTATTCAACTTCGCTAGGCCTTCTTTCGACCAGTGTCGCATACGCGAGTAAGACTTCCAGCGCCAGTTACTTGGCGAGATAGCCGCGGCTGACATTCCCATTGGACGCAAAACGGTGCTCTCAAGGTAACTAAAAACGCGGAACCGTAGCGTGGCTTCTACTCAAACGTCCGCCTACATGTTCCGTTGCCATTTCCGGAGCTGATGTTCCACGAGGAAAAGCATTCCACAGCCACGACCAAGTACGTAATAAGGGGTCGTTGAGCTAAACTGCTTCTATCCCAGCTTCTTCACCCGAGCCAATCCCCGCACGTTTCCCCATGGAGAAGAGTGGATTCCCTCGCTTGGAGAAGGCGGCTAAAACCGGACATGAAAAATCTTGATGGCTCTCACCAGACGCGTTACGAGAAAAACTCGCGACGTCTTCTGACCGTGTCATGTTTAATGAGGCTCTGTAGTGCCTTGGCCTTCTTACCTAAAGTATTGCGTTTCATGACTACACGGGTGACCGGATGGAGAAGGTAGGCGCTCGAGGACTGCCACTAGACGTTTACTACTGATGCAGTGGACTCGTTAGGGCCATTGGCTGAAGCGGGTGTGATGTTTTTCTTCCTGGCCGAGCCAGCAGCTTGGTATCGTTCATCCAGGATCCCTTGCAAGGTTCTTGATCTGAGAACAGGTTTGCTTTTGGCACACACACGTGTAGTTCCTCGTCCATGCTTAGTGTCCGCGAGATCGGCATTTGACAGTTCCAATACCTGCAAAGAGCCGCATCCTTTTGCATTTACATTGTCAAAGCTTCTGGAATTCCACGTGGAATTGTCACTCATGTCTTCAACACTTCAACGCTCACCCGCAATGCCCCTTCAGATCGGAACACCAGACCCAATAGGGCAATTGTCCAGCTAGCGTACCATTTTTCTCGTCTGACTCCAGAACAAGACCACTGGCAGTATCCACCTCCGCCATTGGCAAAATGTGCCACGCCGAAGAACCGCCGTGATAGTTGCAAGCTATGCGCAGGATAACCTGGGGTGCATGGGTCATTACCCCAGCCTACCAGAATACCCAACCGAGGGGGCCGTAAGGAGTCTGTAGAGCGCCGATCGTATATATGCCAGCCTGTGCAGGATCAACCTGGCCAGTGTCAGAATTGGTGTCGCCGATCTCCCATGAAACCGCCGAAAGGCATCCGTTCCTTATTCTAAACCTCTCTTTCAATTTAATCCACCATGTTCGGTTCTTCAAAAGAGAACTCGGACAATGGTAGCAAGGACGAGATAGTCTTGCTACCAGTCCAGGCGAAAACCGGCATCCTTCGAGTCACTGAGATCGAGACAAAGGTCCACGACCCAAACCACGTCGAGCCACCAGTCCCAACGTTTGACTTACCAGATGATCATCCAAACAAAAATGCCGTCGAAGTATTATGGCTTCCTCGCGGGTCTCACAGCTCCGACGATACCGGCGAGAAAGTCCGCCGTGCGCTGAACAATGAGAAGGATATGACAATCATGGGTTGCTGCAAGCAATTTCCCAAAGCTATCTTCTGGTCTCTACTACTCTTCCTTACTGTTGTAATGGAAGGTTACGACAAGAGTTTAGTCGCAGGCTTTGTCGCATTCCCTGCTTTCAGGCGCAGATATGGCGAGGTCTATGAAACGGACAAAGGGCCCATGTATGAGATCTCACCACTCTGGCAGACAGCTCTACAGGTCTCTGCTATTGCTTGCGAAGTTATCGGTCTCTTGATCCATGGATGGGTTACTTACAGCATTGGCTACAAGAAGATGATGATCATCTGTCTAGCATGGATGTGTGTCGCCGTCTTCCCGGCATTCTTTGCTCACAACATTGGTGTCTTGGTTGCCTCTCAGGCTCTCTGTGGTACGTCTCAACAATAGCCCACTCTTCCCTTCCCTTCTTCCTTATTTTAATAAGTCTCATACTTAAGACATCTCCTGCTTTCAATGCATAAGACTAACATCAATTCATAGGTATCTCATGGGGTATCATCCAGACACTTGCAGCTACGTATGCTGCCGAGGTTGTCCCCTCGGCTATCCGCGCATGCCTGTTGAGTAATGTCAACATGTGCTGGGTCATCGGTCAACTCCTCGGTACAGGTATTCTCCGGGCCCTTGTCAACAATGACTCGGAGTGGTCCTACCGCATCCCTTTCGCCCTACAGTGGGCTTTTGCCATTCCCCTACTCATTGGCATCTGCTTCGCCCCGGAAAGCCCTTGTAAGTTCACCTCATCGGCCCCACCAATTGAGACACTACTAACATAATCTTTCCAGGGTGGCTCATCCGTCGTGAGCGTAAGGTTGAGGCGCGACATGCTCTTCAGCGCCTTACTAAGCAATCTCAACTTGACATTGATGACACTATTGCTGTCATGGAGCATACCAACAAGATTGAACGCAAGCTCAACTACGGTGGCTCAAGTTACTCGGACCTATTCAAGGGTGCAAACCGTCGACGTACTGAGATCTCATGCATGGTCTGGTCGGTCCAAGCTCTTTGTGGTTGGATCTTAACTGGCTATGCACCTTACTTCCTTGAGCAAGCCGGCTTTGACTCATCAAAGTCATTCAGTCTTGCCACTGGCATGTATGGCATGGCTTTGGTTGGAGGCATTATCTCTTGGTTCTTGCTCTCTCACATCGGACGTCGAAAGCTGTATCTTGCTGGTCTTGCTGCTGCAGTCTTTATGCTCACTCTTGGTGGCATTCTTTCTGTCGTGATGCACGGCCATAAGGCTCTGAACTGGTCTCTGGGAGCTATCCTCATCACAACAACATTCCTTTATAACCTAAGCATCGGCCCAACATGCTACGTCATTGTAGCCGAGATTCCTTCTACCCGTCTTCGTGTCAAGACTATCGCTCTTGCACGAGTTATTTACAACATCTTCATGATTATCAACAACATCATCGTTCCTCAGATGCTCAACCCTACAGCATGGAACATGCAGGGCAAGTCATGCTTTATCTATGCAGCGACCGCCCTTTGTTGTTTTGTCTATTGCTACTTCCGGCTACCGGAAACCCATGGACTGTCGTATCTTGAACTGGATATGTTGTTCGAGAAGGGTGCACCGACCGCCAAGTTCAAGGAGCTGCAAGTTAGGTTGGCCAACTCGGCTTACTTGACCGTCGATAGGGCGGAGCGGATGAGGAATGCTTGGCACGGTTGGCTCACTTACTCTTAATATTTCATAGCGTTAATATTTATTACCTCACGAAGAGACTTAATTACTCAAACTAAACTTTGATCCAATCGTCTTGTGAAAATTCAGAAACGTGAACTTACTCTATATCTATTAAACCAGGGAGTAAGAGTCTTAATGCAAAGAGTATAAACTCTAGTGATGCAGTTTCGAGACCTAGAATACTGAAATATGTGAGACCTATGAGATTCCGCTTCAGCTATGAAAATTGCTATCTCTGCAGTCCTAAAAGCACCCCAGAGAAACACACATGATACAGCACGCTTGTCTTGAAGATAAGATGAGTTTGGCTCATGTCCAACCACATTAACCAAGGCCAATCACACTTTTGGTCTCAGATTATCGAAACTGACTTGCAGATTGTGTGCCACATGGCATAAACGTGATATTCCCTCAACGGTTATGTGAAAGGGCTCATCTTATCTTATCAGATCGTTCGCAAGAGTTTGATAGGCTGCATTTCCGCTCAAGGTGGGTCCTTAACAATTTCCCGTGGAATTTGACGTGAAAATTCATCAAATTCTGCCCCCCTTAATCGCTAACAAGCACGCTAAACTTCTTTTGTCACCGCAACCCTACTTTTGACATCAGCATCAACGTCTCTCAGATATCTCAGCCCAAAACTTATCTGCGTATCCAACTTGGGCAGGGCCATTTACAAAGTAATCTCAGAAGTTACAAGTCCTAACTGACAGAGTCATCGACAATGGAAGCTCTCGAAGATCACGCAGCCCCTCAGTTTCTGGTAAATCCTCTTGTCGGTCCAATCTCAGACGGTATAGAAGGTTCAAGTCATGGTATGTTGACTCATTCTCATTGGACATGATGAATACTCACCTCAACTATAGACAACCGACCGCCTATTCCTGGACCAAGTTGTAGCATCTTCACCTTCGTGGACGAAACAGTCGTCCCCTCAACCCCGCCCAAAACTCACCCATATCTTCTTGTCAACATTGGCTCGGGAGTATCATTCTTCCAAGTCTCAGAGAACAACCACTGCGAGCGTATCTCGGGTTCATCGTTTGGTGGCTCAGCCCTATGCGGTCTCCTTCTCCTTCTCACTAAGGCTCGCACCTACGAAGACATGCTCGAACAAGCAGAGAGAGGAAACAACGCTAATGTTGATAAACTAATCGGAGATATCTACGGCATGGATTATAATAAGATCGGCATGAAAATGACGGCTGTTGCCTCGACATTCTGCAAAGCCTTTAGCTTGAAACATCGTCCAGACAACGAGGACCAGAGCACAGAGGACCCGACACAAGCTGTTCAAACTTTTACAGACGCTGATATCTGCCATTCTCTGGTATTCGCTGTCTTCAACAATATTGGCCAGCTTGCCACGTTACACAGCCGTATTCACGGTAACCCGGACATCTACTTCACCGGGCCATATGTCCAGGATTGCCAGTTGATAATCAGGACTCTCTGTATTGCAGTACGTTACTACTCTGCAGGAGAAAAGAAGGCGCATGTTGTGGTAAATCAGGGCCAAGTGGAGCGTGAAACTTGAGCTTTCGGGTGTGCAAATAATGCGACGTCTCATGAACGCAAAAGGCTGTCTGTATCTGCAGAATATGTCTACACAGGCTTCAGAGTCTGTCTGTGAAGCTCAGCTTTTTGAGTGACTCAGGACACCTGCGTATCGAAGCGCCAATATTTTACCACTGAAGCAGTGAATTACAGGTAGTAAGAGGGTGAATCATGTTGATTAGTATCAGTTCATGACGCTTTGAGTCATTGCATCGCTGGAAATGCATCTATAAACACACATATATAAAACTGTATATACAACGACTCCACCATATTACTATTGCATCATCATCATGGATCTTACTCATGTGCTAAACCGACCAGACGACGATGATGTAGTAGTCATCCCTCCACCGCCTCTGAGACTCGTTCAAGTGACGGGCCGTGTGTTTGTAAGTGGCCACAAACTCTGCGAAATGCCGACGCTTCTGAGACCTTGGAGGCTTCGGGTTCCCAGACTTCGGGCGCACAGGTCGAAAGCTCCAATCACGCTATTGCCTGAACTGCAAAGAGCCTATGACAATTTTCAAGGTTCGTTGCGATTTGTCAACAAAGAGCGTCTTAACAGTACGATGGCACTCGCAGAGTTCCGGTGCTGCATCGTATGCAAGGCAAGTATGTTTGGTGATTCAGGTGTTTGTGAGATTCACGAGAAGCAGGAAATCCTCCTAAACAACCATGAGAAGTGGATACTGCGGGATGAAGGCATGTGTTATGGTTGCAGTAAGAACGATCCTGCTCCAGGACACTTTCAGTGCGTAGAATGTTACTGATACTACCTTCATGATAAACCTGTGACTCGGTAATAGTTTAAGCTAAAATATAGTTTATTCCTGGTGGTGATTTTCAGTAAATTCCCAGTAGCAATTTTTAAAATTCCTACTAATATATATCATCAAGGGAGGGATTTTTATAAATTCCTAGTGGTAATTTTTAAAATTCCTACTAATATA
>JAAVTZ010000351.1:0-14995 GCA_014898835.1 Fusarium lateritium
ATTATAAGTTAATAATATATAAGGTTTATAACACAGTAGCTTGAACGCAATATTATACACAGTTCATTTGCATTGTAACGAAGGAATCGGGTTCTTCACAACCAAAGACAATAATAGCACTCAGTCTGGTCCGCCCGGGGTGTCAAACACACATCTTATCTATGAATTCTACGTCTGAACGTTTGTTTGTCAAACATTTCGTTCACAGGCTGGATATCAAGACTGCATTGCCTATCGGTAAGAGTTATCCCATATATTCTTGTCTGAGAGGTCAAATTTACTAGGCTAATTATCCTGCAGCTTTTATATACCTATTGTCTACGAGATGATCTGTTATATGTAAGCGCCACTGGGTGCTTGAATTTAGCGGCCCTATGTTATGAGAAATAAGACGGGCTTGTCAAGCCGATCAATTTGAGTTCTCGCGTCGCTTGCACCAGGGTTTTCTTGTTTGTATATCCCCGACTCTACTTTCCGTCTCTTCTCGATGCCCCATATACCAAAACAGTCATATAGAGTGATATGTCATAGTCCTCAGCGCATAGTGAGAAGTTATACTAACTCGAGTTGGAATTCGTGTGTAGTACTATCCTCACGTCATGCCATTCTACTTGGTTAAATTAGTATTCTTTTTGTGGCCAATGTTAGCTTCAAATATTCTCATTAAGTCAAAGAGCAACTCAGCACATGAAGAACCAATTGATTCGACAAAGAAATGATCCCATAATGACCTTTTGAAATTGACTGTTGTACTAAACCAAGCCGTAGTGGAGAGCGGAGGTGCGCCGGATTTCACTTGAGCGGGGCTTAGCGTCATGCAAGCACTTCCTCTGATAACGGATAAGGTTATCGTGGGTAGCCCATTTGTTCGCTTAAAGCTCCATCGCCCCACCCCGAATATGCACGCGATAGATATTCTTTCTGCTTTCTGCTTCGTCTCTCCCAGTCAGCGCTTCAAGCTAATCTGGTCAAACTCAAGCAAAAAAGTGACCTTTTTGTCTTTCAGTTTTGAATCGAATCTGGAGTTTACAAGATTTGTCGATAACATGCTGGATTATCGGATTTGACCTGATTGCGTTTATCAAAGCGGTGCCCTACGCTCCACTTCGCATGTGAAATAAACATTTAACTACCCTATGAGACCCAAGACTTTGGCAAAGCTCGGTATTCGCAGGCAATACATGTACTTTCTGATATCCATCGAGCTTGAATCAATGCGCATTCTTAAGCCAGGCAGTGCAGCTATCGGTAGCAGTTTAAACTCACGTCCTTTAACATCGGGCGTTTTGTCTCCTCATCGGTGCAGCCCACTCAGTCAGCCCATATATCTTATTGCAATAGCTTCGCAAGACCGAATACTCAGCCGCTCCAGGAGTCCAACAACCGCTGGCGCATCCTCCTGCCAGCGACGCACTCTTCCCCCAAACTTAGGCAAAACTGACAGACTCCTTCTCATGGACAACCGACCACGAACCTCATGCTAGTTGTATTTCCTTGATTTGACGCAGCATCATCACCAACAAATGAGTTCTCAAAATGTTCCGCGGCTCGCTACATACACTTAGCCATCGTCCGGCTAGCACGCGAGTGGGGTTACGGTCCATCCATCTCGGGCAAGCCAGGAAACTAGTCACCCAACCGCAACCAACTGGACCAAGTCGTGCACCCTCTCACCATCCACAAATAAGCCTAGCAAGACGTCAACAAGCTTATCAGAAGACTGTACAAAGATTACAGAGTACCCCTCCGACGTCTTGACCTTAAATCAGACCCTATACGAGCAGGGATAAAAACGATGGGTTTTGTACCGAAGCGATTTCGTAGGTCGAGAGGAAATGCCAAAAGGAAGCAGAAGGGGAGATCAAGTCTTTGCAATCTTGCATCAGATTCTTGCCTTCATGACATGACAAGATCAAAGCTTGATAGAAAAGAACTTAATACTGCGAGCGAATTGGGTTTGTTGGCAGTTCTGGACGATGGATTAGGTCTGGGACGGTTGCAAATATTTGGCAGGAACATTTGGACATATTGATTTAAGTTGCTGAAGCTTGGCCTGTGAGGGGGCTCTCATGGGAGGCAGAAGCATTTGAATCCGGATGGCAATTGCGGAAACTAGTGTTGTTAAGCCCACACGCGCGATTGAGACACTCTTACAGTATGATATTTTGTCCTGGGCGTGTGATCATAATTGATTAAAAACGATCAAGAGTCAGGATTCAACACAACAACACATCAATATCGGTCTCGCTTCTCTTGCATCGTTAATTGCAAGTCGCCCTTCCTTTATCTTTTGAGGCCTTGTCGTAAGTTGCTCCTATTATCTGCCATGTGGACTCAAAAAAAGGCGGCTTTTCAATGGAGCGTCAGGCAATCACAGTACAAGGCGAAGGAGAGCCAAGTGATGTACTTGTATTGACGTGTATTTATCTCTACTACACGCTTTATCACGTCAAGCTTTTAGTCAACTCGTCGTCGCTTACATTCCCTCCTTCAGTGGGGGAAAACCAAGCTTTTACTAAGACATTTGGCTAATATCGACTTCTGTAATAATATGGGTGCCTGGGTACACGGATGGTGACCCCGGCGCGCAAGGCCTTGTGTTTACAACGAAACCACCGAGCTGTCCTGGCTCTCCTCAAATTTCCGTCTTTTTCTAGACGTTTACCAGCCTTGCCTCCACTCCATTTTTGTTGTCCGCCTCGCTGTACTTTTGTTCTTTCTGATCCCGCTCGACAGTTCTCACCTCCTCACTCCTCTCACCGCCGTCCTACTTTCCCATCTAGAGATTAGAAATATTTACTGCCCCCGTCTATTCCATTAGAAGAATAACTGAACATACTGCGTAGCAATGAGAAAATAATCGTAGCAGCTCGGATAATCGGAATAAACTGGAGCTACAGCGTGTTGAAATTCTAGAGAGTGAAGTACCTCTGTGCTAGGCTGTCATCAACTCCTAGAGTCATGGGCCGACATCAACCACGTGACGCATGCAACAGACAACCTTGGCAATATAACCCGACGGCGAAACTCAACTTTACACGACTATCAGAAGAAAGCAAGGACCTTGTTGGGGGGATTTTAAGACTGGATTGATGCCACGCGTCACGATCATAGAACGGAACTAAGGCGAGTTGGCACGATAAGGACGATTGTCAATTAGCGGGTGTGTTGTCTTTGCCCCTGCATTTGCTACTATCATTATTCAAAGCTTCCTCTACAAGGTCCTCCAAAGTAAAGGAAGCCGGCTTCAATAATAACAAATAACCCAGTTCCTTTTTCATCTCGGCGGCATTATGGCCCAATGCCCACGAAATTGCCTTTCAATCTGCAGCGCAGCAAAGTTAGTACCTTGTATGCACATTTACTACGACTCACGTGAAAATGTGATACATAATGAGTCCAATAGACAGCTCAATCCACTTAACTTAAAGGATTGAATAGGATGAAGCGAGTCGCAATATCGGCTGCTAGTCATAGATATGCAAAGGAAGTAAAAACGCGACCTAGTCTGGTACAAGAGTTGAGAGACGATAGTGAATTCTATCAACAACTTGCTATACTCGATTCCGCAGCATGATCAAATACATCTAGGTACGGGAGTGGTTACCGAGGAGGGGTTACCAAATCATCTGATAAATGTATAAATGGTGCTGTTCCAGGCCATTATATGTGAATAGTCCTCCCATTTTTATGTTCCAGTCTAATCATGATATGATAGGCCTTACGTGACCCGCTGACTAACTTTTAAGAGTGCCTAAATATCTTCCCATGTTCCTAAACCCACCAATGTCTCCTGTACTTTCCACCATGCCTTCCGACTTTGCTCTGATACCAGCCTGGAAAGCTTACCTTAAGCCTTGCGCTTCTTAAAAATGGAGCGTGGGAGGTTAGAAGGAGGCTGCTGCTGTGGTGCCTTACGCTTCTTGTTTAAGCGAGCCTGTTCCAGGTAGATTCCCTCTTTGTTGCCAAGGATCTTGACCTGGGGAACCGGAGGATGGCGAGCGGCAATCTCGGGATATGAAAGCTCGGCAGACTGACTCTCCCTTTGTTTAGGAGACGGGGTCAGGAAGACAGAGCCCTCGAGACTTGTGGCCAAAGAGGATCGTGACGCAGGCACAGGCGATGATGTTGAAATTCGTGACGGTGAGCGTGGGGTCTCGATAGGCTTTGGCTTGCGACGCTTGGTGTGGCTGAGTGAAGGGCCGGTGACTGCTATGTCATGAGATATAATCGTATCGATTTCGTGAATCTTGTGGATGAGTTTGTGGTTTGCCGGAAGGAGGGCAAGCATGCGCTCGTGGGTGTCAAGAGTCTCTATTATCTGTCTGCGGAGTTCGAATCTCTTCGCACCCACCGAAGTGTCTGTCATAGCTGCTGTAGAATCAAAGGGCGACTGACCAGGAGTGCTAAGACTATGACAAGAGTCAGATAAATAGACGATGATATGGTTTCTTTGGACGAACAAGTCAGGATACAACCATGAGTTTAAATTAGAGATAAGATTCCTAACTTCACGAACTGGCAACGTCGTTCTTATATCTGAAAAAATCGAAATAATGATGAGAATCGCATCTTCAGTCTAAGCGGCGTGGGATTCAGCCTTTCTTCCTTCACTCAACGTTAAGTCCTAACCAACAAAGAGATTTCTCAAAAGGCGTTTTCTTTATTATCACGCTTTTATCTTTCTAAAAGGTCGTTTCCAATTCACTCGTTAGATATAATTTCAGACACAATCACAGAACTCCGAAAGCCTTTGTGCTTTGATTGACTTTGTCTTTCAACGATAGAGGCCGCCTCGTTGTGATGGCCGATATCATCAGCCTAGTGGCGTTAGAAGATATTGAGACTTTTTGTCGGTGAAGATCCTGAGTCTTTGTTATGATGCATCTGTCAAGTGGCTCAAAGGTCAGGTGAAAAACGAATACGTAAGCGACAAGGACAAGAACGACAAAGAAGCCATTTAAAACGCTTAGTGTTAATGTCTCTGGCATAGCTATCTTCATACTCTCGCATCGGCCGTGCTCCAAGTATCCAAGATCCCATCTCCTCAAGACCAATAGAACCACAGTTTCTCCCCACCCCGGACACGCTTGTCCCAATCCCTCAGCTTATTGCGACACATATTTTCCAATTGTATTCGAGTGAACCACCGATTGCTCAACGGCCCACTCTCCTCCCCAACCATCTGACAATAAAAAGACCCATATTTCGGATCACCGTCAACCATCAAAATCTTGAAGACTTCCTAAGCGTCAAATCCAACAGCTCACCGGCGCCCGCCAAACCTATCCCAATATTTGTAAACCGCGAACGGTGCTAACCTCTGGATGTCTTTCTCGTCGAGCCAGAGCATCATTGGTGGGTTGTACCCCGTGAAGCGCGCTCGAAGATGGACGCGACTTGTGTCGACGTCGACATGGTAGTCGATAAGTTCGGCGATTGTAGCGTGGAGAGGAGGACTCTCTAAGCAAAAGTCGCGAATAAGCTCGAATCTTACGCTGGTGTAAAGTTGAGCCGATGATATGTTTGGTTCGTTTACGGCGAGGACGGGAGACCTTGAGATCGGAGTTCCTAGCCGAAATTCGGGGTTGCAACTACAAGCGCTATCAGGGCAACCATGTTTGCCGAGTCCTCGTGAATGATTCCTCGGACTTACATCTTGTACTCTCAGCACTGTTTTGGTTTGCGGTATTTGGGGCAGTGCTGTTATCTTCTTCGGATCCTCTAGCAAATCGTTCCACCTCGCTGCCTGGGATGATAGTCAATTTGGAAATCATCGAAAGGGACAATAAATGAAACTCTGCTGATATAGACAACTGCTGTTGAAGTTGGTGTATGAAAGAGGCAAGTTCGATGCCAGCACGAAAGCCGATAACAACAGCACCTTGAGTAAACAAGCCTGCTACGGAACCTAACATGTTGGTTGCTAGGTCACTTTATTTTTTGCGGTTTGTTCGTCGTTATCCTTACTATCGGAAATTACACTGTTTTCTCAGCTGAAAATTGTGGCTTGTTTTATGACGGGAAAGGGGCTGTCTGCTATGGAGCTAGCTCCCCTACTTGTGTAACATATATGGTGTTGGTTATGATGCAACATCCAGATTTAGAAAGGAACTGCGATGACTATTCTTAGTGGCGTAGCTGATTAGGTTGTGAGATTCAATTTCTCATGAGGTCAGCTCATGCTCCACCACCATAATAGTCCTAACTAAGGCGGAAGAAATATTACTACATTCAAAAATGTGTTAAACATGGTGTTTAAACGCACTTGATTAATAACACTACCATCTATATTGACATCTTCGTTAGCGAGTTTGAGAAATATCCTTTCTAAGTACCTGGCGTTCCTACCTTTATATCAAACCTCTTGACTCTTGTTACCCAGGAGTGCCTAACTTCTCAGACGATCCGATCAGCGATTTTACTTTGCACCGGACCACTTCCTGAATGTTGGCCGCGAAATGAATGCCTGGGTAAGCCATACTCAAACTCATGTATAAGCATCTAAGACACATGGGACGACGAAACAGTTGGTTCATTGAATGCTAGCTTATTCAGTCATATATTCCACTTCAGACGGTCGATAAAGTCTATTCTCCTTAGAGACACGAATGTCGTCAAATGAGGCTCCGGGTGGATTCAGCCTCAAAGGCGTGGATCCGGCCCAGCAATGCGAGGAATGCTCCGGTTGATCCGGGGCGGTTCACGAACCTGGTCAGTGGGAGAAGCCCCAAACCTTCATTTGAATCAGTGTAAAGATTTGCCTTGTAGTCACGTAAAAAAGAAATATCACAATGGTTTAACAAGAGGACTGGCTGCCTTTCCCGGTTTCTTCCAATTGAATGTCATTAAAGACCGATGATAGAGTGGACAAAGTCAGAACTTACCCGCGCCTCGGCAAAACGCAGAAACGTGCCTTATAGGCGAAGCCAATTCGTTCATATCCTGCCAATAGTAGAAGATGCAATAAACACACCGACAAGCAAGGACAGTCTATGACGATAACTGAAGCTGTTATGGGTGTCACTAGACCGTTGTTGGGCTACAGAGGATGAGAGTACTGTTCTTAGATTTTCGAGATGTAGGGTAGGTAAATACACCAAGGTGACAACAAGGCAGGTAATAGAATAGCGGGTTATCTAAATGGCTTGTTTAGACATGCCAGTGTTTTAGAGATCACAAGCCTGCCATCCGCCCGTATAGTCTTGTTGTAGGGGGCGCAAGGGCTGACCACGCTGCCATCAACTGGAGCTATGTCCCATGGGGAGTCCGCGATCACAGGCTGCGTGATCGATCGAGGCTGACAATGCTTGAGACGAGAGGCTGGATAAGAACAACGTTAGAGGTTGAAACGGAATTAGGGATGAACATAGATGTACGGTGAGAAAGGTAGTGAAAATAAAACACACCAATGTCATGCTCGCCTTCAACGTCCATCAATGAATGATCTTCTGGTTGTCCCAAGTCCGAAATTGGTTCAAAACGATGTGATGTTAGTGTTGAGAATAGGTAATTGAGTTGTGGTTATACCCAGTTCCATGGCTTAATTTTGGCCATGCAAGATCAATGGCTTCTGCGCGACTTCGATCTCTTGACTTCCATGTGTCTTGTTGGGAGCCTTGGGTTATGGTACATCTGTACGAACTTCGCGGTTCTCATAACTACCTTGATCGTACTAATATTCTCCAAAAGCTTTAAATCCGTGTCAATGGTGGAACGACCTGCTGCCTCCACTGGTTGTGATATGAGTGGTTATATGAGAAGAGAGCATGAGAGGATGATATGTACCTGGGAGTTTATCGGAAAAAATAACGGCGTCATGATGAACAAGACCAACTGCTTCGCGAACTCGGAAAGAAATCTCGCCGCTTTCAGCGTTCGTGGCGGCTTCCCTGTCTTGACCTGGATTTCATCGTTGTTGATCCGCAGCTTTGCAGGTGCGCTTGCCGAACCTATTCTGTTGATCCCGGCCAACCATAGAAGATACCACTATAGGAACGGGGTCGAAGTCGCAGCCAGGTAAGTCATCCTCTCAATCTTCAATGGCGTCGAGTCAATATTCATGTCCAACTCGACGACTGTAAAGTTATGTGTCAAGCAACCTGGAGAGTGTTGAAGACCACGCGTGGTCTTCACCCAATGACGACATTGTCGACATCACACAAGTAATTGCCCACAGCGTTTCATCATTGTCAAGATGGTCTTCTTTGTTGTTATGTCCATTACCAATAACTGACTCTATTGGATGCCAATTTCCGTCCCACGGCGATGGAGACATATTCACTGTAGAGGGCGTCGATGATTTTATTTCACTTATTCGGTCAACTAAATCTTGATGGTGGTTTCTGCTACGAGTTGGGGTATACTGTTGCCCTTACAAGTCTCGAAACGACGACCCTGTTCTACGTTGTGCCCATGGATAACAACGCCATCGTTGACACGGCGAACAAGTCCGGCGTAGCAATTGATAAGAAGATCAAAGGCGGCTTTATTGCCCATTCTACCATATTTGTGAAGAAGGAGATAGCCTATGCTAATGGCGAGATGTGCAGGAATTTTCGACACCCCATTCGCTTGACCATTACATTTCCTCGCACTTCCAGATATTCCATTACATGCGTACTAGCGGCCAGACAATCGACAAAGTGGTGCATCTTTATCTTGAAGTCTCGCAAGATGCTTGGTGCAGGGGCTATGAAAAAAGGAGTGCTTTCATCAGCTGCCGAGCGGGATATGTGGTTCAACTCCCCGTCATGCCTCGTAAGCATGGATTTCTACACCTAGTGCCGAAAGACAGAGAAGATATCTGTTCTTGACTCTGAATTGATATTCAGTCTCACCCGGTCACAAATACCGGATCCTTTCGTGGTACGTGTATGACGACATTGAGGTCGCGCCACGCGCTGGCAGGGTCAAGTCCGACGTTCGCCACGAAAGCCTCAAGCTCAATACTGTCTTCGGAAAAGGCATGGATAGATACAACTCCTGCAAAACATCATGCTCAGCTAGCCATCCGATACCTATCAAAGCCTTGTATGATAATTTCGAGACGGTAACCTTGACCTAAATACTGCTGACCTCTATGATGTTTGGACAGAGACTTAGACGCTAGTCATCACGCTCTTTTATTGCGACGAGGTATCTTGACCACTGTGTGATGCCATAATGAAGACATCTTTTGTCGAAGTTGGTGGCGCCGGATATCTAGTAGCCCAATGGCCTCATCGCGGCAGCCCAGATTTAGACAACGTCAGTAAAAGCCTCCCTCCCAGCGACACATCCCGACTCAAGAACATAGCAAGAGAGTGGCAATTCGAAAAGGAGAGCTTAAACATTGAGGAGCTGCATGTATGATGCTCATGGCGCAGATTTTCACCTCATCGAGAGAGTGTCTTCAAGATCTTACAGGAAGGTCACCCGGCAGGCCTCGTGTGAAAGCTTAACTTTGCTTTCTATGGTCTTGACGATTAAATTTCTTTTACGTTTTACGCATGAATGTGAAAATGATCAAGCAGATGTCAGTGTTTTTACTGTCGTACCATACCATGTTTCAAAATACTGCCGTCCCCAAAGCCTCATGTTGTATGTGTGGTGGTCGGCTAATGCTGTATCTCCATCGCCGCCCGCAAAGCCGGCGCCATAGAAATTCCGGAACGGACATTCACATCGTGGCGCTTCCAAGTTCCATAAAACATATTATGAACTTTCTGTATAGTCTGCAATATCTTTCAAGCCAAGTACATATGACCATAGCTCGCAGAAAATACGGGATCCCGTCTGCTCTCCCATAGTCAAGCTGCGAAGCGCTGGATTAGTAGTTAGGTCGGTGACGACCAGCGAATCCCCAGTGTTATATGTTTTGCTTTTTTTGCTTCTCTAGTCGCTCTCATACGAGTCTTCGAGTTTAGAACATGAATAACAGGGCAGTTCGCTCAATCCCTGAACCAATGTAATGAAAAAATGATATCCCCAGGATTTCATGAGTAACGTCACCTTGAGGATCCCGCCCGTCCATCCACATCCTGAGCCTGGGTGATGTGAGGTTTACTATTTTGGTCCTGTTGAGTGTGGGCTGCGAACTGTAGCAGGCTTCAACGGAAAAGCCACGATTACAAATATTGGCAGGAGGCCGGTCATGCTTAACGCGGCCAGGCTTAGTCCAACTACCAGACGGAGCCATTTTGTTGTCAGACATCATTTGGCCCTTGGTTTCGACGGCTAGGGTGGCATCGTTGTGAAGCTGCCTAAAGAAGTCTCAAGCTCAGTTATGGTTGGGCAGGCCTCTAGATCTAAGTTAAAGTTATGATGGATGATAGACTTGGTCACATTGGTCTCGTCCGGAGAAGTGGCTGTTTAGCACTGAGGGGTTCCTATGAGACCTGATTTCCTAGCTCTTACTATAGAAGTAGTTGCACCTAAACATTACTGGTGGATGGGCATGCTGTCATGGAGGGTAGAAGGTGAAACGTGGATGGAATAAGAACGGCCGCAGTGCGAGAGGAACTCGTCGATAGACATCGTCCGGCCGTTAGCATCCTCGAGCTAAGCCCCTGAAAGAAACTCCTTGCTAGTATCGCAATGCTGTCAAAATGCGATGAATTGTGGAATAGGTTAAGAATGAGGAGGAGGAGCACCTGCATAATCACCCTTAACTGCCGGAGAGTGAACAGGTAGAAGGCGATAGCTTGAGAGCTAGCTACAGTCGAAAAACATGTCTTTCGTCCCGTTTTCATGGCGTTCGTCGTGGTTCACAACATTGCTGCGTTCGATTCGAAGATGAGCAAGAGAAGTGGCACAACGCAATACTATTCAAATTAACAAGGATCTTATGCCAGTCTCACGCATGACATAGTCACAAGATGAACGGAAAAGCTCTAGGTAGAACAGGAGTAAGATAGAAATATGGATGTGAAGACGGGCTGCGATCATGGTCGGATTGCTAGTGTGGCCGAACGACATGAGTATGGCTGAGTGGATCACGAAGCAAGGCAAGAAATGGGGTCAAGGACAGCATCCGCCAATAGCTGGAGCCTCAGTCTTAACACTTTGGGAGGGTCATAGCCATTAGAAACACGCTGAGGGGGACTCTTGGCTACAGTGGTAGCTTACAAGATGGAACCGAGATTGAGAGTGGTCATATGCTTTATCCGTCGTCTTCGGTCTTTGACGAAGATGGCAGATAAGGTTATGATCTTATTGGGCGAGGTAAGAGCATTTGCGGAGTCTGGGACGATCATGGACCCTATGGTCTCATAACTGATACGTAACGAGGGGATGTAGTTGATGATCGCTTTCGCCTAGAGCTCCGATATATAACCCTGAAGGCGAGGGCTGAGCGGGCTGATGCCTTCCTGTGTACTAAGAAGGTTGACTCCGGAATAGATTTGAATAAAAGGCCGAGCCCCAAGAGCAGGAGACTTGAGCTGGTGAGAGAAAGCAAGAGAATGGCCGCTAGCCTTAATATATTAATCTGGAACGGGAAAGGGCTAGAGGGCGATATCGCAGTGCTAGGGTGAAGCACGGCGTGAATGCGGCTTTGATCATTATCGGCGCAATAGGAAAGTCCTCCGAGTTCGCCCTGCCGATCACTCCGGGGCTGTGAAGTGTTTTGGAGCTTGCCAGCTACCGCAAGAGAATCGCGGCTAGTAGCCCGCCTTTCAATGATGCACCGAACCGACTCATGAAAAGAGCATGTTTTGTCGACGCATCCAATTGTTGTAGTAGCCGACAGGATTGTGGATGACCTATTTGTTCGAATCATTGTAGAGCGGCTGTTATCTGAATTGGATCATGAAGTCACCCGAAGGAGTGTACGCGAGAATATCGTTCAGAGGATTTCGCCTCTAGTCGACACCGCCAGTAAGCTCTCCGTTTGGACTTACGCTCCTTGTTGCAGCGGCTGAGGTTATCCATGGGCATAATACCTTACTTAATTAACAGTGCGTGGCCATCATGCTACATGTAACGAGGACCAAGGTTGGTGACGTGTAGCTCCCCGGATAGGCTAGTAGCGTTAACTCTCAGAAGGGTCATAATCTGCCGTGCCGGAGGACACACGGCATTACAAGAGGTAGAATGGATAAATCTAGGCGATTCAGTCTTGTTCCTTACATGCTTGATTGTCAAAGCCGACTAAAATGCAAGTTGACGACCAGCCACTAGCATGGTACTATCTCAGGCCCCAGGTTCTCATAACAAGCTGTACCAGTGCGGAGAAACTTATGACGTCAAAAGTCTCGAAAATTGCCAGTGAAAGCTGTCTATCGTACTCCTCGGCCGCATCACCATAATGGCTTTTCTCTTGACCGAAAAGGGTCGTATATTACTGTCCTTGTGCGTGGAATTGGCTTGAGTTCATGAGTCAAGGTCAAGTACCGGCGCCGGGCTGCAACGCGGATATGACAAGATCAGACAATTAAGTCGACTCGAACGCACCCTCAGGTGGACCCTTATCTGAGGTCGAATTAAATTGAAATAGAGACTGATAAAGACGGTAGGGTTACTGCCAAAGGGGCCATCTATCGCTGGGTCCAGGGTTAGACGCGACGGCTTAGTACCGAGGCTTACAGGCTCTCAGCGCACAATAGCATATAGAAACGTATGCAGTGAGAGCAGCAACTGAATGTCCCTTGGTGTACTGAGACTCACGGCGAGATAAACCACCAAATAGCCAAGAGCTCATTGCGTGTCGCGGTAGAAGGAGATAGCCTAACAACGAAAGCGTCGAGTCGGGAGGCGCGCGGGCCAGTTGTTCTATCAAGTGACATAACACTATCACCCAATTCCGATACTAACATCACCAGGTATAAACATACGGTCGTTCTGTAATTCGATCGTTCGCTTGGTCGGTCTCTCTCGAGGGGGGGCTCGCTAGAAGGTTCAGAAGGGACGCCAACCAAGTGGTTAGATAGAAAGGTGACGCCTTGGGAAAAACCCAAACGAAATAAGGATTCTGACTCAACCCATAAGACAGTAGGCATCGCTCACAGACGCTATGAGCTCTGGAGCAATGTACGGTGGCGGATGGGGCGTCCCCCTGGGCTTGCATAACCTCAGACTCTCACCGCCTACTTCTCTCAGAGGCTTATGGAAGCCAGACCAGATGGTCCAATCAACAAGAATCTTCTATCAGCAGCTTCTCCCTCCCAGATCTTCCTAACATCTTCAAGCTAGAGTACCCTTAGCTTTCACCTTGATGATTTTGATATTACCTCTCGCTCATGAGGGATCAATACGCCACATAAGTACCTAGCATAGCTCCATAAGGTTGAACACCCGCCAAGACTGAAACGAATTATGAACGGTGTGGGGAGTGGAAGAACGCCAGAGAATTAAAGTGATTGAGGCCCATCTCATCGCCGCCATCCCGCAAGTAGAGCCCGTGACAGGTCTTGACACACGACGATAATGATAATAGCCCAAGATCACGAAACTCCTCTTCCTGCACGAGTTATACTACTTCAACGCAAGTGAGGTAAATTGCATTTCCGGCACATCAAGGTATCTCCTCATTCTCTAATCTTAAGTACATATCTTTTATACCAAGGCCAGAAAACCTCCAACGACCATGTTCTTAAGCGACTCAGCCCGGCCATTATCTGCAATACACCAAGAGATGTCATGGTTGAGCCTATGGGACTACTAGCCCAAATTGTCTGTCACTGCGTGTTAACTTTCTGTTTGCATAGACGAAGGAGTCACAACTTACAGTCTCATTGCCACGCCTCGTTGTCGCCACGACCTTCCACTCGTGACCTTGTACTACAACTCCCGGTAGGAAAGGTAAGTGATTAACATCTGTGCCCGCCTGACTCGCGAGAGCTGTCCATTGTGCAGCTTGCCAGGAGCATAGCTGTACGTCACCCTTCCGTAAATCACCTGCGTATTTCTTAGTCTCTATACTCAAACAAATCGGAGAGTCGCGCAACGTGTCAGATGTTGTGTGGTTAACTGAATTTTCAAAGGAAGACTTTTGAAGTTGTTCAATGGCCTTATAGCTTCGATCATCGAAACCAAGAGGGTCAATATGTAAGACATAATCCACCTTCGTGGAGGGAAGTGCAAGCTTATGGTGACTTGCTGTCACAGATGCATTCATGCTGGTTGATGTTAGTCGTGAGGGCAGCGAATTAAACATAAAAGGGCTTGACTTACCATGGAGTCCATCGTATCATTGGGCTCCCGGGCCAGCATCCATCTCCAATGACTGCGTCAAGCAGAGGCATGTGCACCTGGTGGTTCCAGCTTGTTTCGTCGGCAGACTTGGTTTGGCATCTTGCGGCCTGCGCGACGACCTTGTCGACAATTTTCAGAAGCCAGGACACTGGCATATCCTCTGATTTCTCATTGGTAACGGTGTCTGATGAAATTTCCTTTGACGAAGCATCATCGGACGAAATGTAAGCAAATTCACGAAGTACTTGCAGCGCTTCATCAGTATGCGACCGTTCCTCGCTTCCAGCCTGACAACATGATTGATTAGAGATCAGAGAGATCAGACGAAGAGGAGTGCAAACCTGTAGGCGTTGTGGGATGAACTTATAGCACATGCTAATATTCTGAAGATCTTTGATCAGAGCCTTCAAATCGGATGGCATATCAAGTGCGCCCGGATTCATGGTTCTAGAGTGTAAGACATAGTCATCAAGCCCATAAATCGGAAATACCTTTATAGGCGATGAGCGTCCCGAACGGTTACTGGCGCTACTTTGCGATGACGCATCAAACATGGAATTATTACTAGCAGCTAACTTATTTGGTCGCGGTGTTGCATCGCTGTCGTCGGCTTTTCCTTTCCCTAGTGCTTCTGGTGCCATTTCTGCAGTTGTATATGCTTTTGTGTTTGTCTGTGAGCCTGAGCAAGTAGATCTTTCAGGAGACGGTAGGTGATCGTTGTGGTGATGCAGCTTTCGTTTCTTGGCAGGGCGTTGGAGTACATCTGGGACCGGATCTGAGAAGTGTTGGTCTACTGTAATATCTCGATAAATTTGCCAGG